>JABJVR010031576.1:0-25895 GCA_025773905.1 Chitala chitala
AATAGTGTAGTGTACTGTAGTGCAGTGTAGTGTACTGTAGTGTAGTGTAGTGTCAATAGTGTAGTGTCAATAGTGTACTGTAGTGTAGTGTAGTGTCAATAGTGTAGTGTAGTGTCAATAGTGTAGTGTAGTGTAGTGTAGTGTCAATAGTGTAGTGTAGTGTAGTGTCAATAGTGTAGTGTAGTGTAGTGTACTGTAGTGTAGTGTCATTGCATACCTTAATCAAAGACCAAAAATGTGACGAGTTTATATAACCACAAACTAGAAATGGAACAAAGAAGTGCAACAGTACTTAGGCACTGTGCCAAATTAGTGCCACTCTGACCCAGCAGTGTCAGTTAGTACTTTGGTCAAGGTTCTGTTGGTGTAATCAATACACATAAGCACCCAGTGACTGCAGGGACCAATTAGGGGACCGCAAACGGCAGATATGATGAAACAAATGTGACCATAGACCAGTGCGACGATGCACATTGCGGACCGGCAACCACACCATGTCCTGTGTGGCACATGTCACCTGGCACTCGAGGTGGGCGTTCTCATGCGGCTGCTCGGGGAAGTCGTGCCGCGCCAGCGCGCTGACACGCTCGCTCATCTGCTTCTGCACTAGCAGCACCTCAGTGGCGCTGCCGTGGCTCAGCGCCTGCTCCGTGAAGCTGCAGCTGCTCTGGATGTTCTCCTTGCCCTGGAGCAGAGTGGCCAGCTGGGCCTGCAGCACCTGCAGGGACCCGAGGGGAGGGGCTCTCATCATGATGTTGTCAAGGGGGGGACAGTCTTACAAAAGCCAGTTCACAGGACGTCCACGATTTACTCAGCCTGCAGGTCAGGCTCTCTTTGACTACGATAATTTATAATTTTGCTTGCTGCCTGTGTTCTGTGACATGTGCTTGGGGGTAATTAATTACTTATCACAAACAGAATGATAGAGTCATTAATAAGTTGATTTCTTTATGTTGCTCCAATACCATTCACTTCTGATGATTTGTGCTTTAATTACCATAATTCTCTTGACAGCTGACAAGGTAGAGGGTAAGAAGAGGAGAGAAAGAAACTGGAAAAGAGCTGTTGGAAAACGCTGGGAGATGGAGTCGGGAATTGTTGGAAGAGGGACAGGAGATCACTGGTAATGAAGTTTAAAATAAATGGAGGAGACAGGGGAGTGAAGTGGAGAGTAACTTTTTATTAAGTTTTTTGGAGGTAGAGCACATAACAATAGTGAAAAGAAGAGAAAAAGCCTGCAATGAGCGTGAACAAAATAAAAGTAAAGGGAGAGGAGGACAGTAGGAGATGAAATGTAAAATCAGATGCGATGAAGTCAGATGTGGTCAACAGTGGAAAGAAGGGAAGAGGATTCTGGCAGTGGGTTTTGGGAGGTCTGACTTTTCTAGAAGGGTGGAAAAGCTGACCTTCTGCTTGGCACTGCAGATGTTCTCCAGATCAGTGATGAGGGCGGATTTGCGCAGATGCAGCGCTCGCTCCAGATCTTCAAACGTGCCACTGATCTCGCTCACCGCTTCGTTCTTGCGCTCCGTTAGCTGCTTAGAGATCTCGTTCACCAGGTCGATGGCAGCAGTGAGCTGGGGCAGCCTGACAGTGACAGAGACATATCGGAGCTATGCGTGGGGCAAGCCAGGTGTGACCAACACATCACTAGGCCAAAATTTGGATCTTCTACATGTACATTTCCATGATGCAATAATTTGTTGGATCATTGCATATGAGTCTAACTGCCATCCAGCTTTCTTGCTCAGTGTTCAGTGCCAGCATTTTCTAGGCTTAAACATTCTGTATGGTGGCATGATGTCTCAGCATGGTGGCATGATGTCTCAGCAGGTATGACCTTCTCCTCAAACGTCCAGCTGTGAGCTCAGTTCTAGCCCCAGATTTCAACGTATTTAGGCTGTATGTGTGTGTTCTATGTCTGGTTTGTGACCCTTTGTGGATGAACATTTTCTTGTGCCCTGTACTACTTGGAATAGATTCCAGACACCCACAAAAAGGGGTGAAGTAGGTAAGCAGTATGAGAAAATGATCATCTTAAAATTCTGCAAGCAGGTTTTTTAAGTGCCCAACTAGAGAGGTCAGCTCAATATATGAACATACATCCAACTGATCCGAAATGTGGGACTCTGTATTATGTGGCACCTGCTGCACCAGGTCATCACACCTGCTCCGAATGGCATCCAGCTGGTTCTTCAGTGCTGCCTTGTGTTGCTCTAGGACGTCTCGCAGCGGAACAGTCATGTGTTCCCTGTGCTCCCCCTCTGTGCAGTCCAGGCACATTGCCGTTTCACAGGACTCGCAGTAGAACTCCATTACCTGCAGGAGGCGCCATCACAGTGTGCTGGATTAAACGTCTGCTATTCAAGTACGTTTTGTAAAGGCAAATATTGTAATAATTTATGGGGGCTAATTTCACTTGATAATTTTTTATGTGACTATCAAATATCTTGGCTATAATGTTCTGGGGCAAAACTGTTGTTTGAGGAAATGTGAGATTTTTCTTCATGAATAGGGAATTTGGGCTTTTCCTTGTATTAGAGGTAATACAGAGCCTACTTTGCCCTTGCAGTAATGCTAATATAGAATTTATATTGGACATGAAGTAGGGATTAAGGGCCTATTTTACTTGTACCTACCTTGCCCTGGTAAGAGGGCTAAAATAGGCCATACTCTGCGTGTGTACAGGAGCTACAGGGCCTACCTTGCCCTCATGGTTTGGGCAGCAGAGAGGCTTTCCGGCTGCAGCAGCACTGACAGACTCCAGGACGCTGCAGGCCTCAGGCCGGGCACATTCAGGGTCTCGCTGGAGGACCTCCATCAGGTTGGTGATAAAAAAGTTGTTTTGCAGGGCAGCCACACCTTTCTCAGGTAAGATGGAGGTCTGCCGGCACACTGGGCAGGACAGGGTCAGGGACTGCGGGGGAATGTAATTCTGTAGGCACCTGAAGAGGATGCAGGCGATAGAGTAAGAGAATAAAAACCAAGATGCTCATCTTCTGAAAGAGTAACCGTACAGTGTAATGGCATCCCTGCTGTGCATGAATCAAATTCACCACTATTTCCTGCTGGTTATTTGTAGTAACAGACTTGAGATCTAGTAGAATATAGGCATGTCTGTGTGTTCTGGGTCACGACACGACTGAAATATGAGCAACAGATGAAGCCTGTACTCTCACATCAACATAACTATCCAGATATGAGGACTGGTCCACTACAGTAGCGATCTGCGTCTCTATCACAAAGAGCCAGTCATTCTCTCCAATGTCTGAATAACCTATCAGCTCCAGTTCCAGTAAATATGCACACATATAAATTATTTCAGTACTTGTCCTTGTGTCTTTGTACTTTTCCTCCTTAGTGACAGCTATATTATTGATGGTGCACTGTGAATCATGTGGTGTTGTTTTACATTCATATTATAAAAATAAAACCATTCCACTGCACAAATGCATCCACATTGTGTTTGGTGGTTAATTGGTGGATTAGGTTTAGCATCTTGTGAGCGTGTGGATAACTCTTTTTTGTGTCGACTGTTCATGTGTTGAAAATAAATCTGGGAGAAGCCTTGTGGTGGATTTTATTATATTTTTACTTTTTGTTTATTGTCACTGGAGGACGCAGCATGGCTTGCACCCATTTACACAGTCTGCGAGGCAGTAATGCAACCTTATATCTAATGCGTTTAGTCATGGTGCGCTTGTGCGGGTGTTACACGTCTGTCACGTTTTATTTCCTATAATGTACGTTACCTATTATTTGTTTTTGTTACTTTTATTTTTCATTTACTTAGACTTTGGGAAAGTAACTTATTCAAAACAAATGTCTGGAGGCATCATTCCAACATCTATAAGACAACTTAACCAGCACACAGAAAGTGAAAAACTGAAAAAAGAAAAAAAAAAACTTTTCGTTACAAAACTTTGACACAACTACAGTAAGTGACACTGCACAGTCACAGAAAGGTCTACCAGTAACGAGATCAAGGCGTGACCAGTCTTGTGGGCAAACTGGAGCACTGGAAAAATACGCAATGCTGAACACATTAGCAGAACTCCTGCCACACTCCAGATAACTCAGCATCTACGTCACTGTGGCCCAGGGAGCTCTGCCAAGTGGCATGCCATGTCACTGGGGCAGGCGACATCATCGCCAGGTCTAGGCTTTATACTGCAATTATTAAACAAATTAGACCCCAGTCTGGCTGTCAGACACATTACCTGTAGAAGTTCAGTAGTTTTTTGCATATAATTCCTCTGTAACCAAACACATATGGAATGATTCACATACGAAGGCATAACATTTCCCATCCAAAACCTAAACATACAATGCCATCCCCTGGACAGTGAGGATATCCTGTTTTAACCCTCCTTCAAGAGAAAAGTAGAGATAATTTCATCCTTGTCGCAGGACACGCTACCTTTCATCCAAACTGGCTACATCTAAAGCAAAACCTTCCTGTTACACTGGCATAGAAGGACAGGCGGATGTAGAGAGGAGATGACTCACCTCTCACAGAAGGTGTGCAGGCAGGGCAGAACTTTGGGGTTGTGGTAGTGGTCAAGGCAGATGCTGCACACCAGGAACTGCTTGTCTATCTGCCGCACCACGGGGCTGGTGCTGCCAGATTCGCGCTTCGCCATAGTGACGGACATTCACAGAGCGAGCCAGGGGTGCGGGGGCTGGGTGACCTGACAGATGAGCAGAGAGAGACAGGCAAGTCAGATTGTCACTGTACAAAAAAGAAAAAAAAGTTTTGCAAATAGTGTTCATGGGATGTCACCACACTGCTAGGTAACAGTCCCAACATACAAATCATCTGCATGGTCTACAGCCAGAGATCAATATCTTATTCAGAAGTACATCCATGCATCAGGACAGAACTGATGTCTCCTCCATAACACTGCCTGAGGACAGAGCTGATGTCTCTTCCATCACACTGCATTGAGGACAGAGTTGATGTCTCCTCCATCACACTGCCTGAAGACAGAGTTGATGTCTCCTCCATCACACTGCCCAAGGACAGAGCTGATGTCTCCTCCATCATATTGCCTCAGGACAGAGCGGATCTTTCCTCTATCACACTGCCCAAGGACAGAGCTGACGTCTCCTCCATCACATTGCCTCAGGACAAAGCGGATCTCTCCTCTATCTCATTGCCTTTGGATAATGTTGATATCTCCTCCATTTTACTGCCTCAGAACAGAGCTGATCTCTCCTCTATCACACTGCTTGAGGACAATGCTGATATCTCCTTCACCTTATTGCCTCAGGACAGAGCTGATCTCTCCTTTATCACACTGCCTGAGAACAATACTGATCTCTCCCCCACCTTACTTCCTAAGGGTCTGATATTGTGTTTTATTGGTTTGCTTTTACTCCCACTGCCAATAAAAGTTAAAAGGCAGCTCTTTCTGTTTGGCTGTTAACCCTCTCATGGATCTTGCTGCCATTTTCCATCACCATAAAACACACAATGATTATGGTGATGTTCAGTTATGCCTGAGAATATATCAAAGATGACAGGAAATTCCTTTATCAGAAGGGGGTGAAACTGTGGTTTAGCGGTGCAGCTTTCTGAGTGGTGAGAACGCTGTTGTAGCCGATGCTGGCTGCAGGCCCACGCTGTCCCCCTCTCTCACATTCCTTCCTCCCTTAATCTAACTTGTTTATGCTCTGGAAAAGGATTCTCCCCCCTTCTTAGAGAAAGCAGTAAATGTAGGCACCGAGCTGACCGCCTTCATGACAGTACAGGCCATGTCATCCGCAAAGCGAAACGGCAGGTGAACTAAACCTGAGCGTGTCCGATAGCACACATCAGAGAGACGCCTGTGAAATGTCACGGGCTCAACAGCGTACAAGAAGTGACTTGTTCTAATCAAGACTGTCTACTGTAAATGGCAGAATCTGACAGTCTCAGTAAGACTGGAATTAATTGTAAATAAATTCCAGGCGGCAGCAGCCTGGTGGTTTTTGCAGATAACTTGAAAGAAGGTTTTATTGGAAAATTCTTGAGATTGTGCACTAGTTGGGATGTGTGGGAGGGCGTGGTCCAGGTGCTTTAATGCCAAATAGGCTTTTAACTAGTTCTTAAACATGGGGGGTGACAGGGGTATGACAAGCAAGTACTGCATCATCTATTTCACAAACTCATTTAACTGGTGTTCAGCACAAAGCAAGTACACTGCAAGTTCACAGAAGCTGCAAAAGGAAATGACATCATGACTGTGGGAGTCTGTGAAGTACTATAGTGAAGCAAACTGTAAAATCATAACATCTGACAGGTGTGGTGTTTTACAGTTCCATCACTCTCTGTGAACTCAGTAGTTGCCTGTGAACACCAGCTTTAATCCCCAGTAAATGTCCCATTCATATTAAATAATCAATTAAAGTGAGACTTGGATAACATACTGACATTCTTACTGTCTACTTTGGTCAGGATTAAAATTATTATGCAAGACCTGGTCACATATTATCCAGGTAAATAGATTTTTCTCTCCAAACAAAAGCACATTGTTCTGTTACATCCACTATACTGTCGCGCAGGGCTCAGGTAACCGAGGAGGGTAGATGAGTGAGGAGTACGAACAGGAAGTGTTGGACAGCCCCACTATGTGTATGGCAGCTCGTGTCTGCTAGTGCTCTCATGGAAAGGTCTAACAGAAACGATGGGCATGCTTAAAGTAGGGGCCATGGGCTCTTAACTGCGCAAGCTGACGCACTTCAAAATGCAGGACCATCATGTTCCCGTAACCGAGTCCAGTGCTGCATACAGGCCGCCAGAAGAGATTCTGTATTTTCTACAAAAACAAAACGTTGGCGTAGATGGTCACAAAATGGTCACTCTTATCGCTATATTAAGCTGAACTCTTTATACACAGAATCCTGATGTTACATCCATGGCTCCTGACACAACAAACATCCTTCTGTGTAGCCAGTCCATGAGAGGAATGCAGAGTGTAGCACTGGATGTATTTTTATAACTCATCAGTACAGCAGTATAAAAGCATGTTTTCACTGGAGCATTTAGGTCGGTTTTGCTGTTCAAGGATGCTGCAGTAGCTGTTCCTGGGACTTGGACCAGCAGTGTTGATCACAGACCTAACCAGAGCATAACCCCTGTACTTTTGTGTTACTGAATTTCAAGCAAGGTGTTTTGACACTGCAACACCACAACGGTCTACGGAAAAACATGCTCATGTGTAAGTAACACCCCCACCAACAGCCCTGCCCAATAGGCAGAAGCACGCCACGAACAAGTAGTGACGCATAATCTCGGCGGTGGTGAAACTGAACTCCACAGAGCCGTCACGAGTGCGTCCCCAGTCCCCCCTCCCAACCCCACGTCTGCCCAGCACCTGAGCCCAACACAGTGTCATGTTTCGCCCCTGGGAGGGGAGGGGCGGGTGAGTCACACAAAACAGTCAGTGCAGATGTCAGACTTTCTCAAATCCCTTCCTCTAAGACCTTCCCCCTTGTGTGTTTTGGTCAAACACCCTCCTCCCCCCACAACCCCCCAATGCCACCTGTAAGTCAGACACTTGCTTTACCATGAGTTCACCTGCTCCTACATCTACACCACTACAGCCACCTGGTCATCATGTGATCCAACCATCCAGGGATAAACTTCAAGTCTACGCTCTGCAATGGACCTAAGAAAAGAACATGCTTTTTATCCTAAATATTTTTTGATACCATTATCACTTACATTCATTTTAAAGGAAATAATACTAACGTAAGCTTAGCACAACAGGATCTAAATCACCAGCATATCACACATCAGGAATCCCAGTGTACAGAAAACTAGCTGTGGAGAGGGACAGACTAGAAGAAAATAAGTCTCTCCTGGACACACAGCGGAATGAATCTCACCATCCCAGCCTCCACTGCTGATGCACACACATACACACTAACACATACTGTACCCAGCCATTACACACTGATCTCAAAATCCACTGTACGGGTGTAATTTTAAATGTGTGCATGTGTTTGTGTGTGTGTGTGTGTGTGTGTGTGTGCGCGCGCGTGCGCGCGCGTGCTTGTGTGATGGGTTGGCACCTAATCCCAGGTATCCCCCACCTTGTGCCCTATGCTCCCCTGGGATACGCTCCAGGGTTCCCTGCAACCCTCTGTAAGATAAACGGTTTGGAAAATGGATGGATGGAAGAAGACTTTTAGAGGTGCAGGCCACAGGCCTGCAGAGCAGCCGGTGCACCCTGACTTACAGCACCGCTCCAGATGGTCGCTCCAGTACTGGCATTGGATCAAGTTATAGCAGGAAGAGCAAATCATGGATGCAGTTGGACCAGTGAAGTTTGGGTTGATTAAAGAGGGCACTGAAGCGTCCACTCACAGGAGCCGGAGTTGTGATGGGCATCTGATTAGTGCTTGCTGACCAGACAGACATGTGACAGTGTGGGTCCCCAAACAATACTAGACAAATGAATACAGCACTGCATAACATTTCTCACCCTACTCCAAAAGTATTTTGGGAACGATTCCCAGAATTAAAGTGTTGACCTAAGATAAGCAAGTGTCAGAAGTGCGTGAGAAATGGAGCTTTTAAACACGCATGTAGCGAACGGATTAATGCCAACAGAAAAGTCCACAGAAAAACCAAACAAAGCAACCACCTGAAACTCAGGTAGGCCAAGAACAAGAACTGCGAAAAACTGAAAGCCAGCCATGAAAGCGAGACACCATCCCAACATCCACCGGACATCACGATCAACTCACGTGTTGGTAAAATCCATGGTAAAAGCATGGGTGTGTGGTGTGGAACAAGGTGATCATCGACTGTTTGAGGCAGTACACTGAAGGAAGGTACCAACGAGGGTCTACTGCCTGAAACCCATTCCTCCCACTCACTGCTTCATAATGATGGCAAAATGAGCAGAATGGATAAAAACTGGATAAGAACAGACAATTGTTTCGGAAAGAATAGCGAGACATTCAGTATCATTCTTCTTATATAGCTCAAGAACTGACAGACTGTTCAGCACAAGACGTTTTTATCCTGCATGTAAAGCCTAAACATGAAAGCTGACGGATTTGCTAGAAACATTCCTTATACACTGAGTCTTTGTATATTTACTGTAAATATGAAAATATGCATACAGAATGTAGATACACACTATGACTACAACAAGACATTATGTGTACTGCAGAATACACTGCAATTCATCTGCAGAAAAGCACAAACAAAAGGGTATATAACTTGCAGTCTGACTGAATGTTTACATATGCTGATGTAGATCATGCTCACATGAAGGCTATGAGATGTAGCAAAAACATGAGAAGACAAAAATGGAGGTAGTCTTCTGCTTTTGGCTCTGGAGAGATCTCAAGAGTGCAGGCAGGAGGAAGGCTGGTGTGGGCTGTCTTTCTGAGGGGGGCTTTTCGAAAGGTCAGGTGAAGAACATGTCAACAATCTAATGCCAAGTCCGCCCTGTGCTAACACCCAGGAGAGGCATGAAGCTGCTGATGCAAACAGACTGGAATTCACCTTTACTACAGCAGCATGCCTGCTGTCACTGAGGCCTGTTTGGGGAGGCCTGTGATGTCAGAGAAGTTCAGCCATTCAGGTCAAGGATTCATCTCACACGCACATCGAAGGTGCCGCGCGCCTCATGCATACCACATGGAAAGCATCAGTCTGCCTCAGTCTGCATCAGTCTGCATCAGTCTTGGAGATGGAAAAACTCACTGTTTGCAAAAACCATAAAATCGAACACACATCTCTGGTAAAGGTTTGAGAGGAAGGGCTCTTAAATGGCATGGTGGAGACACCCAGGCAGCAGTGATGTGCATGCTGGTCTGACTGGACACCAGCTGAGACAGCCCAGCGCTCAGCTGATGTAAAGATGGCACAGCAGGCACGTTCTGCGGTGACAGGGACGCAGCGCTACAGTTTGTTCACCCCCGTGCCTTTGACGGCAGACACCCCCTAATTATGTCAACCAGAAACAAATGTGGCTTCTCCACCTAAAGAACAGATTCATTCCTCATCATAAAAAAACTGCAACTTCATCTGTTGCCTAAAACACCCGTCCTTCATCATTTGTGAATTTCAAGCATGTGAGTCATCCCCTTCTCACTGTAATAAGGGAAGCTGTACAGTACTGAACACTGCTTTACATTACTGAACACTGCTTTACACAACTGAACACTGCTTTTCCCTGCTCCACTTCATTGCCCTTTAATGGCATCTTGACGATGTCTATCCTTCCGTCCACGACTGCCTCCTTTCCTGTCTGCCACTCTCTCTGTGTTAGATTTTTCCTTCCTTCACTCCCACACATGCGCGCGCGCGCACACACACACACACACACACACACACAAACAGACAGTATGGCCTGGTATGACATGATATAGCCACAGAGACAGAATGGACACCGCCGACTTGAGAGGACCAGAGAGAACAGGAAGCTTAAAATGGTCTCGTAAGAGTCTGCTGTCTGAGTTCCTCCCCTCCGCTCTCAGCTGGCCTCACAGAAAATATTTTTAAAAATCTTACGCACACACACACACACACCCAGAGAAGGGACCATAGCGGCACCACTATGTTGACGGGGGAAGGGCCTGGCCAGGGCAGAGAGAAGAAATTTGAGGGGAGAAGCAGGAATTCAGCCTGTTTTAGAGCCAAGATCGAAGCATGGGGGGCTGGAATGCTGCTGTCCATCCTCATCGCTCCTGTCAGAGCCCCGAGCCACTGCTGCGCACACACAAACGCCAATGCTTGCTCTCAGACACATGCACTCACACACACATCGAACAGCACACAAAACAGAAACCTGTGACCAAACCAGGGTGGCGGTCTGCAAACTTACAGTGCGGAAAGCGGCACTTGATATTTCAGTCGTTCCCCATAGCTGTTTCCTGCTCAGCGATTACGAGGACCAGCGAGGCACACTGCAGATCCCTTCTGCTGTGAACGCCCCCCTCCCAGCCTTATGTTCCAGACCCACCAGCCCTCTCCTCTTCCCTTGTTCCTTTACGCACACACATACACAAACACGCGCTGAATGGGAACAGCTGAGCAGTGACATCACGGGCCAGTAGGCTGAGCCTGTGTCTGCAAGCCCCGCCTCCCCTTGCAATGTCCTTCTCCTGGAGGCCACACCCACAACCCATCTCACAAGCCCTGCTGCGATTGGCTGGTGTGAGTCACCAATTGCCTCATAGCAGAACAATTCAAGCTTAGAACCAGGGAGGAGTGATCGGGGAAAGAAGTAGGGAGAAAAGAAGGGAGACAGAAAACACAGGGCAAAACAAGGCCTACCTGATAGATGTACAATGCCTCCACTGTATCGATGCAGGCATTTGCATTTACATCACAAAAATAAAACCCTTAATCCAACAGAAAACTCATGAAAATAAATTCCCAGAGCACTGACAGTGTCTCCCACTAATGACAGATTATAACTGTAATGAAACCATGCTGAGCCCACACTGGAGACACGTCTCCTACCGTGGAGAGAAGCAGTATAAAGTGAAGATAATTCTGCTGGGAGATCAAGAGATCTTTCCAAGAACATGGCAAAAACATAAAACACGACTGATCAAATTTAGGAGTTATTAGGGATCAAGCAATTGGACTTAAAATTTTTACTTCTTCTGGTATAATATGCAGTTGTATTAATGGGTAAATGTATGGAAAATCTTTTTAAGCAAATGTGGATCAAACCGTCTGCTTAGAAGAGATGTAATGTTTTGTAATGTATGTGTGTATGGGGGGGGTTATTTCCCAGCATGCCATTGGTTAGCTGCCTTACGCTTCTGAGAGGAGAGCCTATCTGCCTGACTTCTGTGTTTACCATTTGGGCACACAAGCTAATGGTTGGGTGTGCCCATTTATGGCCACAAACAGGTGTCTTTAGGTGGTAAACAAGGCCACGCCCAAAATTAACTGGAAGCAGCGATTGGATGAACATGTGTAACCTCACGTCCAATAGGTCTTGCTGCGAAAACAATTTGGAGGCTGGAAGCCGTAATAAAGGCAACCTGAAGAGACAACTCTGAGGGACTTCCTTTAAATGTCAGATTTTTGGAACGTGATCACACTGGCAATTTCCTTTACACGTTAAGTTTGATATTTGACATTTCAGGAAGCAAACACTAAAACAAACAGCAAAGGCTTTAAATGAAGTTACATAATGGAAAGTAAACACGTTTCTTTTGTATTTGAGCTTTTTAACATCTTGCCAAAGTGACATTAAACTACTGTATTATTAGTCACAGTCTGCCATTCCAGTGTTTGCCTGTTAGCTGGGCAGACAGATCACAAATTCATTCTGCAAATGACACATCCAGTGAGACTTAAGGTCATTACCCAGGAAATGGGCATTAGATATTTAAAGATCAAGCTCAGCTGTTCCCCAGGAGGCGCTCATCAGAACGGTGTAATTTCTATAACACAGTCAGATGGAGATGCAAACCAGCAACCTTCAACTGTTTTCATAGGACGTGCAGTCTCTTTTTGTGCCTTATTCCATCTCAGGTGCACACCTGTTGGCTGATCTACCTCTACTACGATTAGATGCATCTGCCTCCACAGGAGGCAGAGAAGGTGTGCAAGTGAAAACAGAAGACACATGCTACCGAACACAATGTTCAGCTTCAGTTCCTTTCTGATCAGACATTATAGATGTACACGCAAGGACGTTTGCTGGAACATGACTAATGTAACATGAACAAAAATAGGTAAATTATGCAAACAGATTGCAATGGATGATGACTGCAGACTAATGTCTTCTGGTGGAGAGAGAGATTTTTCTCCTGTGATACGCCACACTGTAGTAGGTGGCAGTAGATGACCTTTAACAAAGACGATGGCACAAACAATTTAGCTCTGCAACACAGCCAAAAGTTGCCCCGTGTGGGGTGGACTTTAATCTGCTCTGACTACGAGAGAACGGTAATCTGGAGTTAATGCATAATTGCAGGACCTCCCCATACATCTGACAGGCTTGCAAATCCCAAACTCCCAAAAGCCTTCCCTGGAATAAGAGCCACAGAAAGGATCAGAGCCAAAATCACTTTAAATACAGCCATACAGTCCATTTTAAAATAATTTATTTGATTTGCACAGTTGTGTGCGATGGGCTGGCGCCCTGTGCAGGGTGTGCTGTCTGGCACCCTTTGCTGCCTGGGACAGACTCCAGGCCACCCGCGAACCTGTTTTAGACACTCATCTGGGAAAGGAGATTAAGTGAATGAATTAATGAATGAATGAATGAGTGAATGAGTGAATGAGTGAATGGCGCAGCAATGTAATGGAGAACAGCATTTTACAAACCAGATAAGAGTTGTATAACTGCAGCCTGTAAATGACATTATGAGATCCCTCAGACATGCCTGTTAATAGAACAGATTTAAGCCATTTCACAGTGTAGCTGTCGATGGGAAGATGCAACTGCAGCACTACTCACAGCGCCACCCACCCCTCGGCCCTGTGGTTGCCATGACCACACGATGTGACAGACATCTCCAGCACCTGACTGCTTGACAGGGGGCAGGCCATCCATGCTGCAAACACAGCCAAACATTAACCTGTGAAAGGGGAGCTCAGCTAATTTGAGTGCGTTCCATTCCTCAGTATATAATGGGTTTCATGCCCCATGACATGCTGGGATATGAGTGGAGGATCATCATCTGATGTTCCCCTCTTCTCCTAAAACCCCCCCCCCACTGGGGGCCTTGGTAAGGCCTGTACTGGCCTCTGTTGCTCCACTTGCTTTCTGCACAGCTCTTTCAAGGTAAATCCCAGGCTACAATTTGTGTTTGCCACAGGAATATTACAGTATGAAGTGTGTAAATGAGGTGAGCTGTATTTGGACAAAAGCACTGTAATAATGACAAAACTCAAAAGCACTCCAGATTAGAATATTTGTGAAATTAATGCATACCGTTGTGTTTGAGTCTGCGGTTATCTATTGTGGCCCTGCAACAGGTAAAACTTTATACTCTGAGTGCACTTCGATGTGCACTTCAGTGTGCACTTTAGCAGCGAGTGCATGACAGAAGGCACAAGCACGTGTATCACGGTGAAATGCACACATCTCATGGTGCTTGTCTAACAGCACACACTCCTCTATCTACATGGTGCTTGTCTAACAGCACACACTGCTCTGTCTACATGGTGCTTGTCTAACAGCACACACTCCTCTGTCTACATGGCGAGGTAATAATTCGCTGGCCAATCTCTACCTCTTCACTACCTGAAACTCATTGCATGTAAATATTTTCAGTACATGCAAACATAGCTCCTGAAAACCCCTCGAATCCCAGCATGTCCTTCTCCACATATCCCACTACGCAGAACGTCTTATGCAACACAGCATCATAATGGGGATGTGTGTGAGTGAAAAAAGCTACAGATAGCAGCCACAGGGCAGACACTGTTTATGTGTGTGTCTTTGTATTACAGTATGTGTGTGTGTGGGAGAAAAAGGAAGAACAAAAAGGAGGCCATAGGGAGAGGACAAAAGGAGAATGTGAAGAAAAGAGAAATGGAGATCAGAGATGTGGATGGACTGAAAAACGAATGTTCACCATGTGGACCTCAGTGAGGTGGTCCTCACTCCACCACATGGACCTCAGTGAGGTGGTCCTCACTCCACCACATGGACCTCAGTGAGGTGGTCTTCACTCCACCACATGGATATTAGTGAGGTGGTCTTCACTCCACTATCTGTATCATGCATTTCACTCATTTGGAAAATTTAATGACCTCTGCTACTTTAAAACCCAAGGCATATAAGAGGCCATTAAACCAACAACAGAGGAGGTGAAAATTAGGGGAACATCAAAAACTGATGTCAGAACAGGTGTTAGCTCACTCATTGAAGTGTCTGTCTTCCTTGATTTTTACATTGAAGAAAGCAACCTTCCTGCTCACCTAAAGGAAGACCAACAGGACGATTTTACACAGCTGAATTTATAACTGGCCCATCAAGCCCACAGAAGTTTTCCTCTATTTGTGGAATCAGGTCGTGTCTTTGGCCTGTGAGAGGGGCACGCGAGCGCTCTGATGGGGCACTGCTGGAGCTCGCCTGGCACAGTGCCTGGTGTTGCCAGGGGTCACGTGCTTCCTGTGCCAAACGTGAGCTGCTGCCAGTATGACTGCATTTCCACGTGAGCATGTTCGCATGCGCATTACTGCGCTGTGTCTCTGCTCCCTGCTTCAGATAAGGCCTTAAACCGAGAGTCCTGGAGCTGGTACAATGTGGCGTCCAGTTCAGTCTGTGTAGGGCAGCATTTCAACATTCAGGAAACAGATACACTTTAAGCACACCTGAATCCCAAAACCTGTTCCTATTAACAATAATAATAATTCTAAAACATTAATAAATAATAATGTTTTATGACACAGCAGCCCTTTTATTTCAAACAGTATCTTTGGGGAAAGAGTTTGTTTGAGAGAGGGTGTGAGTGGAGGGATCCTTTTTAGAGAAAATACAGTGTGATTGTAACTCGTTTAAAAACACAATCCTTTTCATATATCTATGAACTGCGAGATCCAGTATGGCTGTATCACAACCTGGACCCTGACCTCCTCCGGAGAGAAAAACAACAAGCTTCTTCCTCCATGCCTCCTGCACACTGTCCTCCCACTGTGTACACAGCCACGTCTTCTGTGCTTTTAACATTATTCATCTAGCTGGGATGTGTTCGATAAAGCTAAACCTGAAAACCCACCAGGCTTTTAGGTTCAGCAGATGCTGAACAAACTGAGTACCACTAAGGAGAAGATGTCACCAAAGGAACGATCCTACTTAAAGCAATTTATAAACTTCATGGTCACGATAATTACACTTCTTTAACATGGACTATCACAGGAATATTAGCTTTAAATTTATATCAAAACTACACTTGGAAAAAAAGCAACACATCAGTTAACATATTACTATCTTTACATGATTTTTGGCATGAAATTACCAGTACACAAGGATTACACAACTATAATTACAAACATTTACGCAGTTGATACATTTCGAGCATGAAGTTGGATCTGAGAGGACGTGGTGATAAATAAACAGCGTAATATACATGCAACACGACTAACATGAGGTAAATAAACCAGGAAGGATCTCATATTTGATTTCCTTCTGTAGACTAAACCGTGATGTCTATGATGATTCGGGTCCTGGTTATAATGGAAAGCTGCACTCCCAGCACCTCTGGCCCCTCATTCTTACATCCAGAGCCATGTTCATTAATTCCTGTTCAGTACTGGTCAGCAGAAACCTCAACGTGACTGCAGTCGATGAAGGACATTTCCAAGGTCCTGATAAGCTGGGGAGTGGAAGTGGAAATGCTACTTTCCACAGGAGAAGGAAAATATAGGCAGACAGAGGAGTCAAAGCTACAGGTAGAGAGAGGAGTCAAAGCTACAGGCAGAGAGAGGAGTCAAAGCTACAGGCAGAGAGAGAAAGAGGAGTCAAAACTACAGGCAGAGAGAAGAGTCAAAGCTACAGGCATAGAAAGGGCTGTACCAAAATGCACACAGGTGTATGTGCAAACACACACAAAAGATACACTCCCGTGTTAATCGCAGAAAGTCTAGTTTCTAATAGCCACAGATCTCTCTTCAGGTTTATGAGCTCATTGGGGGGGGTAGCACTGACCCTGGTCAAGCCCCAATGTGTACAGTCACAAACACAGTGGACCTTGAAAAACATTGCAGATCCATCAAAGACTATCACAGCTGTGAAGAGGGTGAAGACTGGCATGGCAAACTGGCACACTGCAGTGAGGAAAGGCACTCAGCTGACAGATCAGAGGCTGAAAAGCTGTTACTCAAGGTGAAGTGAAGACAAACTCACTCACACACACACACAATGCAAGCGTCACCCATCAATGCACCGATTTATCCACAGACCTCTACCATTTCCTCAGCCCCATATGTTTGGATGATAGGACAGCAGAATTTTAAATGTGTCCTCTTCAGAGCACAGATCTCAAGGAGAGTCTCCATCTCCAGTGGTGATGCACAAACAGGTACTAGTGGGGGGAGGGGCTGGGTAACAAAAAGTGAGAAAGACAGGAGACAAAGTGAGGAGGAAGAAACACTGGAATAAGAGAACTTGTGTGTGTGTGTGTGTGTGTGCATTATAGTCAAGCATTATCAACACTGAGCTTTACAAAGTAGTTATGGATGTGTACATGCATTATTCATACAGACTGAGTGCATAAGTGAGACACAGAATGTTAGCAAGAGGCATGGGCAGTGTAAGTGTGGGAGTGAGAGACAGACAGAGAGAGACAAACAGACAGAGACAGACAGATGAAAAGAGAGAGACAGACAGACAGAGACGAGACAGACACACAGATAGAGAGACAGACGAACAGAGAGAGACAGAGACAGAGACATAGAGAGAGACACACACACACACACACACACAGAGAAAGAGAGAGAGACAGAGAGACAGACAGACAGACAGACAGACAGACAGACAGTCAGACAGAGCAATACAAAGAACAAGGACTTTTCCACCCCTCATAGTTTAATGGGGTGAGAACATCCTATGGATGTACAGCTGCAACAGAAGCACTATGTTCATGTTTCCTGCTGTGCCAGCTCTCCCCCCCAGACACAAGCAGAGCTCAGCTACATCTGGGAAAGACCACAGAGGAAATGTAAGGTGGACTTTCAGCAGCTGTTCCACCACACACCATTAGCATGTGTTTTGACTCCCTCGCTGAATTTCATTTCAATTTCAGAAAGTTCTGAGGAGCTACAGGAAGCTGTGAGTAAACACGCTAAGCTCTGGAACTACAAGAAGCTCTGTATTTATACAGAAAGCTGTGATACGGCACAGAAACCTAGGAGGAGCTACAGAGAACTGTGAGGGTGTCAGAAAATAAAGGAAGCCACACCAATCTGTGTGCCTCACTCTTACTTAATTTTCTAGAACACAAGTACAGATCTGGCATGATGCCAGTGCAGAAACAGTGCTGAAATATTGCAATTTCATTGACTCGTTGCAGCTGGTCATCCACTTGAGTCCAGATGGACAACATCCCACTGCTGGCACCGACGTTCCCAGTTCAGCCAGTTGTTGGAAGTGAAACCAGCTCTGCACACTTCCGATGTACTTAGTGGTGTTACAGAACTGGACACTTAATTTCCTTACAGTGAGGTGGGGGGAAGCACAGCTGTCTGTATATTAGCCCCACAATTTAAGTGTAAACTCATTGGAGCTGCTGCTACTGCAGTGCTGGCACAGGGCGATGCAATACAGATAAACATGTTGAAAAAATACAAACTGGTCCTTTTTACACAGAAAACACACCGATCACACGTTTACAGCAGAAAGCAGACAGCCATTCAAACACGACCAGCAAGGCGTCGCATCAGCTTACTGAGTCAGTGATAAAAGAGTTCACCAATGGTCACACAGAATATAACACTCTGACATCACCTCACCTTCACTGAGCATGCCTTGTCCCTCATGCCACAATACTGGCCAATCACAGTAATCAATTTGCAGCACTGCCCCCCCAAGCCCCGCAGCATTGGCTGAGACCTGTAACTCTGCATGTTGTCACAGCTGGTAAGACAGGATGGCCGTCAGTGGACTGCACCATCTTCAAGTCCAGCCAAACTCAAGCCAAACCGAAGCTCTCCAAAACTTTCTTGCAAGTGGAGGGAGAGCCTTTTCACCAGTTCAGAGTTTTCAGTAAAGACTAACAGAAGGAACAACTCTGTGAAATACCTTGATTCACCACTGACTTTGGTCAGGCTCTCATACAAATATCCGCATACCTGTATGTGCCTTCCCAGATGTACCCATGTCTGCCCTGCTCCTCTTCATCTGTCCACCCAGGTGTGGTAGGGATTTTACACATTTACATGTAGACACTAGAGAGGCATTGTGGGTTTAGTCCTGTTCACCTCAATGCCTCTGCCACGTGTAAAGGATTTGACCGGACTGGACTGGACTGGAATGGACTGGACCGGACCAGACTGGATTGGGCGCTGGCTTTTCAGTGTGGATCAGAGGCGAGCTCATTAACTCAAGGAATGCAGTCCCCTTTACAGAGTGTTTGCTCAGATCTGCAGCACATCAGG
The DNA here is from genome assembly GCA_025773905.1 of Chitala chitala. Classification (NCBI taxonomy): domain Eukaryota; kingdom Metazoa; phylum Chordata; class Actinopteri; order Osteoglossiformes; family Notopteridae; genus Chitala; species Chitala chitala. The sequence goes on from JABJVR010031576.1 coordinate 19,076, forward strand.
TGTACCATCACTCGTGTTTGTCAGTCTGAGTGCTCTCCCCTTAAAGCCCCCCCCACCAGCCACCCCCCAGCACAATGCCATGGAAATGAAAAAGAGAGACAGGGAAAACAGCAAAGTGCCACGCTGTCCACAAGCCTGATGCTCCCTTTCCTTCAGGAACAAATACACGTTATTCATAAGCTCAATCAAAGGCCCGCGGGGGTGTCAGGCAGTGGTATTCCTCTGCCCCCTCCCGCCAACAGAGTACCTCTGGAGAGCTCTTGAAGCCAAGTGGAATACTTTTCCGCTTGTCATATTCACTAACTGACAAAAGAAGAGGCCCGCTGTGACCCACACATGATCGAGTAGAGAGATCTCACCGGCGTGACTCTCCTAAAATGCCCCATCTCCTTCTCCTGAGCTTTCCACACTTCTCCCTCAACCAGGCGCGTCCTCCCCACCTTCCTGCACAGAGCAACAAGCCCTGTAAATTTTACTCAAAGCCCCTATCCAGAAAGACACACACAGCTGTGGTGAGAGATTGTTACACAAGCCCACCAAGAATCACCACCAAACCCCACCACTGGGATAAAGACCATATTTCTGATGTCGTTTCAACCCCCTCCCCACACACACACACACACACACACACACACACACACACACACACACACACACACACGAGCAGCACAGCCATCTGAAGCCCTACACAGCATAACCATAAGAGGCCAAACACTCTGCCCTAACTAGTTCTTTTTTTATGATGCAAGTCCAGATGCAGCAGGACCACATTCCTGAATGTCATCCTCTGCAAAGCTGCATCAACCCTGCTGCAGTCACTGGGCATGAACATTCAGTGTAAACTTAATGCGTGCTCTCGGCACACTGCTTTAGCATGGACAATAACTGCGTCTTCTGACCCGTGGTTTACCAGTGGTGTGTGCTGTGAGGAAAAATATGTGAATGTCAGTGTGTGTGCGTGCACATGTTTGTTTGTGATGTCTGTGTGCATGCATATGTGTGTGTTTGTGTGTGGTGTGTCCGAACACCCATATGTGTGTGTGTGTGTGTGTTCTTGTGCTGTCCTCCCTGTTGCTCTCGTTCATCCCCAGCCGACAAAGCCTCACATCCTGATGAGGCAGATGCTGACAGCCATTGTGCTAAAAGGCTAGCGTCAGAAACAAGCATGCAGCAGAGAAGCACCTCGAGCGCAGGGGGGCAGGGGGGGGCAGGTGAGCACACTGTCACAGCTCAAGGAACGGGATGTCAGAGGAACAGCAACAGAGCGTCGAAACGCGAAAGCCCCACCCTCATCCCACACACGCAGGACACCACTCTCATCCGTGAGAAAAACGGGCACGGTGTAATAATGTGAGTTCAAAACACCCTCTGGAAAATGCTGCTACCCTGCTTCTCTGGTCCTAAAGCAAAAGAGAACCAGCATGATGGAGGAAAGGAAAGAGAGGTCTGGCCAGGCACTGACGGCAGGTGCCAGAACACAGAATGAAGAGGAGGACTCAGCGCAAACACACAAACACACACACACATGTGCACACACTGCCGCGTATCTACAAAGACAAGAAGCAAACGCTATGGCTGCAGTGGGCCCAGGCAGTCATAACTGTTTCCCTCAAAGGCGGCTGTCTGACAAGCCAAGCCCAAACATCGCGGTTAATTATTCATCCCTCCCGTGCAGGCTCACGGGGCAGCAAACGAGCGCGTGGTGCCCTGGTCCGACATCGGCAGAGCAGGGTGGGGGAAGCGGGGAAGACGCGGGAAAGATCGCAGCATTCGTACTCACGTGAGGTTCCGCAGATGAGCGGAGGGGTGGGCGCTACAGAGGGGCTTATCACGGCCTCAAGGCTCGGCACGGTGCTGACTGGACTCCATTGTCACTGGCTGGCATCCCGGAGAGTGTGTATCCAGGCAGGAAGAAGAGAAGGGGCAAAGGAACGCCGGGGTGTGTGTGCGCGCGCACACGCGTGCGAGGATAAGTGTGAGAGAGAGAGAGGGAGAGAGACGCAGGGAGAGAGAGGGAGGCAAAAAGAGAGCGAGAGCAGCCAAGAGCCTGGCACCAGATTGGCCAGTCTGGGAAGTGGGCGGAGCTTGGGTATCCAGAGCAGCAGCAAGGCAGAGAGCAGAAGTAAAATGGAAGCTCCATCCTCAATCCCCAGCAGGGGACTGATTTTTACTGTGCTGAAGCCCCCCAGCTGCATAGCAGTTTGGCCTGTGCGTCTCTCGTGTCTAACAACAAAACCATTGCTCTTACACCGCGCTGCCTGTTCTGCTTCTGCACAGGCGACAGTGTGGCAGCAAGGTTACAGACAAGTCAAAGGTGACAAAAGTGCCATCTTGCAAAAATGAAAAGGGAGCTGTTTACGTGCCACACAGCTTACTCTCAGTCACAATGGACACGGATCTCTTGTTCTCAGCAAAAGACACTCCCATATTCACAGTGAATATGGGAAAGAAAGGGAGCCACAGAAAGGGCGTATAAATCAGGAAAACAGCCTAACTAGGATAGGCGCAGAGGGCACAAACAAAGGTGGCAGGGATAAAGACTGAAAGAGTGGCACAGGGAACGAGTGGTACAGGAGTCTCCCAGAGTAGACTGGGCTCTAAGAAAAGCTGAAGACAGAGAACAGAAGAGAATGGAACAGAACAGACAGCATCTTGCTCCTGTGGTACCAATATTCTGTCTTCACACGTCACGTTTTAATTCCATTCACTCCCTAATCTGCCACTAGAGGAGTTCCATGGAGACAGGAGGGGGTGTGGGTAAGAGTGGAAAAACTGCCACGCAGACAAACAGGGATGGGGATGCGGCCGAGGCACCATCCCTGGATTTTACTGCGGGAGAATAAGGTTGCCATGGAGACCGCAATGCGAGATGCAGACGTTGTATGGCTGCCTGGCTTATGCCACCCACCTCCTGGCGTCATCACCCAGCTTCTGCAGCTTATGTGAAAACTCCAGAGGATAAAGTGAGCCCGTGTCTCTAGGCGATCCAGGCTTTGTGCCTGGCAGCCTGACACGGCACATTTCACCTGGACCTGGTCATCACACAGCTCACTGGGAAATCCTTTGCCCAGCTGATGATGTTCATAGGCTCTCTCGTGCACATTCTTCAGATTTTAGTCATACTAATTTAGCAAAACTGACTGCTAACAACAACACGTAATGTTGACACTTGGCAGAAACGCATAACCGCAGTACCACTGATGCGGGTTTCCTCTTAGCAATTGCAAACCTTTAATAGCAAATGTCTCCACAAGTGCACTCCAAAATACAGAGTCCAGAGTGCTGACCCAAGTGTTCATAAGCCAGGAGGTCTATCTAAAACACAGACAATAACCAAAAAATGCAGGACACAGGAACTAAGGCCAAACAAGATACACCAGAGCAAAATCACTGGAGAAAGAACGGGTAGGGAGACTAAGTGAGAAAACACCAGGTAACTAGGGGCCAAAATCAGGGACCAGAGAAAACACCAGGTAACTAGGGGCCAAGATCAGGGACCAGAGAAAACACCAGGTAACTAGGGGCCAAGATCAGGGACCAGAGAAAACATCAGATCAAGAACAAGAACAAACTGCAAGGACCAATACTACAAACACAAAAACTCTTACGCAGTATCTACACTACAGTACAGTACACTACAGTACAGTACACTACACTACAGTACACTGCACTACACTACAGTACACTACAGTACAGTACACTACAGTACACTGCACTAAACTACAGTACACTACAGTACAGTACACTACAGTACACTGCACTACACTACAGTACACTTCACTGCACTACAGTACACTGCACTACACTACAGTACACTTCACTGCACTACAGTACACTGCACTACACTACAGTACAGTACACTGCACTACACTACACTGCACTACACTACAGTACACTTCACTGCTCTACAGTACACTACACTATACTACAGTACACTACACTACACTACACTGCATTACACTACACTACACTACACTACACTACACATAGAAACCCTTATATAGAAGCTACACCAGTCATGAGACACAGAAACTGTTAAACAGAACACCAGTAAGATACCAAACCCAGGTGCAATTACTAAGACAAACAAGGGTGAAAACAAGGTAGGTGCCAGACATAAAGAAACTAGATTAGAAACAGCACAGAAGATAGACAAGACATGAAATGTGGAGGAATGACAGAAACAGTGACAGAAATGACTGAGGAGGAAGGAGTGTGACCTCCCAATGGGGCAGCCAGCATAGACGTCACACTCTTCTGCAGCTCCTGTCAGACGCTTCAACACAAGCCTTTAATTCAGGAAAAAGATTACCCAAGGACTGGAGGTAACCCTGTGAAGTACACCAGGCCATACCCAAATCAGAGCCCCTGGGCGGATTACACAGTTCAGCTGGAAGCCAGGGAATGCAGTCCGTAACAATAGCACTACTGTCTGTGAAGGGCCAGTCAAGAATGCACAAACGAAACCATTGGATTTGGGTCTCTGCACCTTCTCTTAAAGTAAACAACTGTTTATTTTCCCAATGAAGACTAATCTAATAATACCCACTATCCTGCCATCTTTTAATTGGTTGTGCAACATGTTGTTTAAATGTAAAAAATCTTGTCAGTTATCGCACTGACAAGACGGCAAAAATTAATGGTTTACCACTATGTGTAAACACCGACCAAAGGAAATGTTGTATAGTTCGGGTGATAAGGCAGTCCCGATGGGGGGGGGGGGGGGGGCGCTGACGGTTGCAATGTGCGTTAAAACCCGGTTATATAAAGCGCATTTCGGGCCCCCATGTTACAATGTTTACAGCCATTAGAATTTTGCCAGCATTACAGACACTGCATTTCCAACTTTTCCTGTTCCATTAACGCGGAACTCAGGTTACCCCACACACACACACACACACACACACACGCACACGCACGCGCACGCGCACGCGCACGCACACGCACACGCGCACACCTTTGGTATCATGATTTATATAAAACTTTACCTCTAATTCATCTTTTGCATCTTTCCATCTTTTCTTAACATGTTAAATGCCGCGTATTTCATTACATAATTTTTTAACAATAAGATATTTAACAATAAGTTCCTATTCACAAGTCAGGTGAGACTTACCTAATCATCTTGACCTTCTCGTGTGTTCACTCGCTCGTGTGTACGGTAGTCCTGCTTCACCTGGATAAAAAGAAAAATCACTTTTAACGCTATAATATTAATATGGCATTACATTTAACACAGGCTTTTAATTTTTTCTCCAAATTTACAAAATATCAGTAGTTCTGATTTTATTACTAAAATGCAGTCGACACTGTTCACGTTAAAGAATAGCTGCATATTAACACTGACGCGATTTGACTCCGTCTGTTTGATTTCTGCTTCAGTTTCGGCAGGAGAACGAAAGTGATTCAGTAGACAAACAGTGTATGGCGACATCTTCTGGTGTGCAATAGCGATTACGGTGAGGATGGTGAGTATTATTATTATTATTATTATTATTATTTCCGTTGTTGTAAAAATATGCAGTGTAATTCTTGTCTGTATGCTCGAGAATACAAAGAAACACCTACATCATAGAGACATACAACTAGATCACTGAGTTAATAAAGGGCAGGCAATGTGAAAAAGAAGTATGCAGATACAAGCATTTTAAACACAGCGAATTACAAACAATTGTGCTAAACAACAGTGGGGGTGATTATAGACGTAACCCATGAGCTGAGCAGGACAGGAAGGTGAACGATAAGAAAACCAAATACTCTGAACTCTGTAATTATGACTCCAGGTTGTATTTGGAAAAGCGCATGAAGTCCCCGGCTAATCCACGGTTACACATGTAGCCCCCTCAGTGACGACACGCATCCATTCATCCACCCATTGCACAACTGCTGACTCTACTGAGGGTCACCTGGAGCCTGTCCCAGGCAGCCTAGAGCACAAGGCAGGGGACACACACAACGCGCAAACACAGGGACAACATTCAAACTCCACACACACACACACACACACACACACACACACACAATGGGGAGAAACAGCTGAACCCACGAGCCCTGCAGATGCGCCTCAGCAGGCTGCCCCTGGGCAGCCCAACCTGGCTGGCCCCGTTAAGCACACTGTGAAATACTACACACGCACAGTATTAACACACGGAAAACGTATTCCGTTGTAGTCGCTGAACACACTATATTCTTTCATTTAATCGTTCTTTATTTCTTTCTTTCGGTCTGTAATTAGCGGGGTGGTTCAGCCGGTACTTTTACCGCCGGGGCGCTCCGTGGTGTGTGTGGAGTTTCAGTTTTATACCGTTCCGTATTGCGCTTATTAACAACAACAACAACAACAATAATAATAATAATAATAATAATAATATTATTATCCAGAGTTTAATCTTATATATGTTTGTAATGTAGCACGCGGACACTTTCTCACATTTACTTCAACAACAACAACAACCAAACAACAACAACAATAATAATAATAATAATAATAATAATAAAATTCTTTCCCTGACCCAGTGGCCGGGGTGCGGACTCCCTCCTCCAGTGAGTGTTGCAGGAGCGGGCTGCCTCGTTTCTTTAATATGACCCGAGTTCTCACGCCCATTCATGCTGTCATTAGGTGAAATTACTGGGATGTTTTGTGGAAATGCTGTGCAGATGTAACCACCTGAAATGCGCCGTCGCTTTGAGCAGAAACAGAAGCGTTGGGCTGCACGTTGCGCCTTTTCAGTAACGCACACACGTGGGCTGCACGTTGCGCCTTTTCAGTAACGCACACACGTGGGCTGCACGTTGCGCCTTTTCAGTAACGCACACACGT
>JABJVR010031615.1:0-12863 GCA_025773905.1 Chitala chitala
GCTCTGGGATGGGCTCCAGGTTTCCCCGCGACCCTCACCAGGAATAAGCGGTTAAGATAATGGATGGATGGATGGTGCACTAGGGCCCATCCTGTGTTAAGGTTAGACCAGGCCCAGAACCAGAACAACATTGTCAGAAGTAGCCAGTGCTCTTGTCTTTATCCTGTGCTGTCGTTATTCATTTTTATATCAAATAGAGCCTGCTTGCAGCCCTAAAAAGCTTGCAGTTTGTCCTTGGTGATACTCCAAGGGAGATTTTCATTTTTGTAACTGTTAGAAAGGAGACTCATTTAAAACAGTTTTAAATAAGAGTGTATTTTACTGCAGGTGATTTGCAGACTATGTACTTGGCAGGCAGTATGCAGTGTGGAGTTTGACAGCAGTGCAACACAAACAGTAGGCTCTCTCTCACTAGTTTGCACAATGGGTCACCAGTTGCCTACCGGTTCCTTTACGAATCCAGCGGACCAGCTCGGGAGACTGATGCAGGAGTATTAAGGCCTAACTGAGCGGCGCTTGTGCTAATGACTGTCAAAAAAAAAAAAAGAATGTCACATGCCTGGTGAGGGCAGAAGCGTGTTTGGTTCCAGGGTGTTTTCACATGATTCTTGCAGACCTCTAATGTAAACGACAATAATGATGGGGAAATCAGCTGGTCACCCTCCCTGAGTTGAACCATGAAATGGGTGGTGCTGAGCAAAGACGGAATGTGTGCAGTAGGGGAAGCTAGTATGGCATATTTCTTCCAAATTAAAGCTCAGAAATAGTGCTGGACTCTAAACTTCAGTTCTTTACCAGCTATTACCCTAAAAAGGAAAAAAAAAAAAACCTGTTGTGGTCCACACCTCATCACACCCCATCACCTCAGATCTGCTTACAGTGCGGCCTACAACCTTACAGCTTCGCATCTGTGAAATGAGTAGCAGTCTCCTATTATGCCATGGGGGGCTGGGAACATTCACACTTTGTCCTTGGTGCCTAAATTAAATAGAATAATTCCTGCCCGGTTAAGAAGTACTGCTTGTTAGGTTGTTGGGCAAACAAATGAACCGCACGGCTGCTCACACCTGTCCGTGGCCAGCTGCACATTTGTTTTATTTGCCTGTGCCAAAGAAGATGCACGTTGAACAAGCAGATGCCAAGTTAATATTCAGGGTGGGGGGGAGTATGAGTGAAGACGGGGGGGTGAAGAAGCACAGTGGAGTGAATGTTGGATACGGTTCAGTTTTACAGATGTTCATGTTGTCTGGGTAGAATGTCGTTGTTTCAGGTGCAGTATAGTTTTTTTTTTTAGCTGTGGCAGAATTTCAGGGTGGAAACTTAATTGTGTTCATTCACGTAGGAATGTAATCTAAGTTTGTAAAGTTTAATGGGTACTTTGTGTAGGTTTGTCAAGGTGTTATACGATATTTGCTTTTGTGTAGCAAGAAAGCTACCTGCAACAAATTAGTTGGACCTCGGTTAATTTTTGCTGATATTGACCTTTTACTGGTGCTACTTTTTCAGACCCAGGACTTTAGCCAGCAAACTCTCAGCCAGTGGCAGCACGGGTGACATGGGTGGCAGCAGTCCTACATAGCTTCTTAACCTCTGTGCCAGTGGCCTGGTAACTTAGTGGGTAGGGCGTCAGGCTGGGGTGTGAATGTTTCCTGTTTGAATCCCAGCCCAGTCACTAGGTGTGTCCCTGAGCAAGACAGTCTGCACTAGCTCCCCGGGTGCAGAAAATGCCCCCTGCTGCCCCCAGGGGATGGGTTAAATGGAGAGAACAAATTTCCTGTTTGTGTCCCACATACTTGGCTATAGAACCTGTTCCCCTTCCCTTCCCTGCTGTTTGTAACGCCAAAAAACATGTTGCTTAAATGCCATAGCTTAGCAACCAACAGGTCCAGCCTATGAGCACAGTCTGCCTTGGGTGGGGGGGGGCAAGCACATTCATTCAGTTTTTGCCGTTGGAACACGTGTTTGAGAAACACGATACAGTGCATCTCACCTTGACATTAGACACGGAACAGAACGCACAACCCATCATCCACGCAGTCATCTTCACAAAACCCGCCGCTGCTTCCTTTCCTGCTCGCTCTCGTTCCACGCCTGGGACGGGGTTTCCCTGGAAAGCTCCCCGTTGCACCTCTGTTGCCTCTCATAGTGACAACACAAACGCCCAGTGAAGCGTCGCCAGTCAGTAGAAAGAAACCGAATGATTTCCTCTGTCCCAGCTGTGAGCTGAACTGCTTTCACCACGCAGATGTTGTTGAGGGATTCTTGGCCCTTCTCAGGTGAGCCCCTTTATAAACACTGTTGCTGTGACTTATTATAGAAGTCTCCGGAATTGAATATTTTTATTTCTGTTCATAGAACCTACTTCAGTGTTTCTGTTAATATTTAATCTAAGTACATCAAAGAAGATTGTGGGCTACTTCCCCTTATGGATGTTCGTTTTACAGACAGTCTTGTACATAATTAAAATCCTGTTGTTTCCACATGATATATGGGGTTTATATTTCTGCTAGAGTTTGTCAGTCTACTTTACTGCATACCATACTGTGTTTGTATATTGTACAAAATAACTACTAGAAAACACTGTTCATTGAACAGGAGGTTGTGATGGAGTTAATGGTTTAAGTGTCGTCTTCAGTGCTTATGTTTATTTTTCTTACTGTAGTTTGCCTTTTATTATTACTATTATTTTTAGTATTATGTATATTAATAATGCAGTTTTAGCAGTTTTTGTCATTGGCACTTGGTTTGATGTCACCAGATTAGTTCTTCAGCTGCAAGCAAATTACATAAATGGTCTATCAAGAGCATTTAATTGTTGACACGGAATTGCTTTTCAGATAAGATTTTGTCGTTTTAATAACCATATAAATAGAAAGCATTTGAAAGGCAAATGGAAAAACAGCTATGAAGATTGTGCTGATATTAGAGGTTATTGTACTGCTTCTGATACAAAGACTGCCAGTAAAGGTGAGGAATTTAGCGGGCAGTGATCAGTGCTCTAACAGTCTGCTTTGGATGTGTTGTTTGAAACCAGGTGGCAGTGATGATCCACGTGATAAATGTTAACCCTTGTGTAGTCGGGACAGGGGCTCACAAAGGGGCTGTTATATCTGATATCATGTGGGATATGTGGGTGAGGTGTACTTCAGGATTATGTTCAAAGTCCTTATGGGTTCCTGGGAGTCAAGATTTAATAACTTCAGCTCAGCAAAAAATAATTTGCTCGTTGTCTGGGTGGACAAGTACTTGTCAATCATCCTTCAGTTACTCATATACATTGATCTTCAGTACTTATGTTAATCATTGTTTAATTGCTCTGCTAGTTTCTGTTTGCTGATGCACGTTGAGAAAGGTTACGACATCTATCCAGTTTCAGCCCTTGGTTTGAGACTGCTTGTTTCTACCCAAAGCTGACAGCTTGACACTGGGTTACCTCCTACCTGCAGCAGCCCCTTTAGCTGGTGAGGCATGAGTATTTTTGACGTGTTCAGGTGCCTGTGCATTCAAACTCCCAGGAGGTGGGAGAGGAGCATAGCTTCTGCACCAGGCACTCCATGGGTGTTAGTGTTGACCATGGACCACAAGTGCAGAGCTGGGTTAATGCCAACCTTATTACACAAAGTCTATACATGACACTGGCTTTCTTTTGCTTTTTGCAGGCCTGTGGGTAATAAAGCAGTCTTTTATTTAGGGTTTCACCTAGAAGGAAGAATTTACTGTTCCAAAGTCTTGTTTTTGTTGCCTGTTTGCAGTCAGTTACCATTAACATTTGAGTTGGCAACTGAACTGCTTGGAATGGAATTTGTCTGCATTGAGGTGGCCTTTTCCTGGTCAATACGATGACAGCCTAATTTTTCACCCTGCATGTTATGCCTCAGCAATCCCATTGGCTGCATCTCAGTGTTGTGTTCGTGCAATTGGCTGCCAAGGGCGCTCTGGTATTACTTTTCTCCCCAAGGCTTGCTTAGCTCTTTGCCTGGAGGCTTGACGCAGATCAGAATTTTTAAGCAGTGAAGATGGCTCAATTTTGGGAGTTCACTGGCATTTGTCAATGAAAAATAAGTGAAAAATGAGTGTACTTGACAAAAATTTATACACATTCTAGGGTGAGCTGTTTTTTCCTTTTCTTTGGTCATTTGTGTGCCCCCATGTTGAAGAACCTCCCCCACCCTACTGTTTCAGCTCATCAAGCTGGCTGAGCTCAGATATCCTTGGATTCCTCTTTGTTTCCATTCGACATGTGATAAGTGTCAGCAAAGGACTTCCTCTCTGCGATCTGTTACATGACCTCAAAATGCTGAAATGGGTTATATAATATGTGTACCCCATGGAAGGTACAACTGTCCCCACTGGACGAAAAGTAAGTTCATTAAATAGGAAAGATTGTGAGATACTCTTCATCCAGTCAGAAAGAGAAAATTTCCCTGTCTATTAAAAGAAGGCTGTGTCTGTATATCTATATATCTTATATAATAATATCTCTGATTATGAATATGGTACATGATGTGAGTGTTAGCAGACATGCAAGAGACTGACTTATTTCCTTGTAACCAGCTTTCCTAACTCCTGTATGAGCCAGTCCCAACTGATCCTGTGACACTAACGCTTCTATGCTATGTAAGCTGCTGGTGTTTACAGATCTTCTGCTATTCTTGTGAGCCTGTGGTTCTTTTTTCCCTCCTTTCTTTTTTCCTGACTGTGTGCTCGCATCATCAGATACTGATGTATTAAGGTGCTCCATAGAGGTTGGACATCAACACGAATTTAATTCGTTTGAAGCGTGTGGGGAAAATAGGTCTGCCTTTAGTCGGCTCTTTGTGCTGCCACCAAAAGTAGATTAAAAAGGGCGCCTTATCACTGCACACTACAGTGTAAACACTAAGATTGGATACTGCTCGTTGCAATTAATGTTGGCAAAATTAGATTTATTATAATTTTTTTTTTTTTTTTTGTGCTTATAGTCTTGCAGGCACTGACCGCTTTGATGAGGTCAAATATTTTGATGTGAAACTAACCAAATTGGATGTCTCAGGGACCATTTCTTGCCTCGAGATTGTGTTCATTAGCCTTTATAATTCAGTGTTTTCTGTTCAGCACACATTGTGTTATTGCTGTGAAGCTAAAAGTTCTCACTGCTATATCATTTTTACCTTGATGAATTAATAAATGGGAAATGGAGGAATGTACTCATTTCTGTAATTGTTGGAATTGTATGCTCAATAGCGTCTGCCATTATGTGCTTTTTTAATTACTTAAACTGTATCTTCCTGTTTAGCTTAATTGATTTTCTTAATTGGCCTAATGACTTTATCAGGTGCTGAGCTGTATTTAATGCCAGGATAAACAAAGCCACTGCAAGAATGGATTGGCAGTCCCTGCCATATGGTGATATGTGCTTGATGGTGCAGTGCCTCACCACTCAGACTGATGAGTAGGAGGCCACAGGTTCAGGTGCTTTTTTCACCATATCTGTTTATTGTTACAAGCTGAGTTACTTAAGCTAAAGTATAGGTTTACATTCAGTTCTGCATAATGGAAGTGCTGTTAGTTTACTGGTTGTGTTTGTAGTAAATGTATGTTTTAATCAGATACAGTATAATGTTGTGCTGGGTCCCCCCCCCCCCAGACTGTATGCAGTATAAGGAAAGTCAAACTGACTTGTTGAGAATTAGTTTATGATAATTATATCCATTTTGTAAGACTTCTGTTTGGTCATGCGTACATGCATAAGTGTATTTGAATTTAGACATTATCCCCATTTAGTAGCTTTTGTGTATGCAGAGGGGGAAATATTAAGTAATCAGTGTCCTATATCCTATTGGACCTGTCACATCCCCCAGTGCATACAAGGGATGGTTGGAACAGCTTGCAGGACAGGGCCCTTCCTGTTGGGCCTGCGTGCCAGTCTCCTGGGCCTTCTGATCCTCCTGCCTCAGGAGCAAGCGTGACAGTCAGTGTCCTTGGTTGTTGGTGACAGGCTGTGATGTGTACTCAGGTGATGGGAGAGCTGGACAGTGCATTCTAAATGCTGTTCATCTGCTGCCATGCCATCGCTGTGCGTTGGCCGCACGTGCCTCTATGGAACCACTTCCTGTTTGGTCAGAATATGCCCTACCAGGCCACAAATGCGGCCCATCCAACTGCATGCACCTAGGTGCTGGAGTTGTGTGGCGTTTCATTCTGCACTCATTCTGTTTCGTGTTCTATGCTGTGATTTCGCGAGCACGGCTTTGCAGCAACCCGATAATAGGTTGTACTGACATTGTTGTGCTGTGCTGCCGTAGTGCTCCGAAACTCCATGACCTGACAACCGGCGAACGGCTCGCAAACAGGCGATGTCTTCATGAGGTCCCGATCGCGTTCGCGTCCTTGTCTCTCGCCTGCCAGTCACCGGCACAGACGGTGGGTGCGGGGAGGGCCTTCCGCTGAGACCTTGGCTCTGATTAATGAAGTCAGATCCGATTTGCATAGCGATCTCGGCGTGACGAGACAGGCAGTAATTATAATGGCACACAAGAAACGTGGCTAATAGCTCGCCTTAGCATTGCGCTAAGCCTCCCGCTACGCTGCAGACAGGCGGTGCGCGCGTGCATGGGATGGGACGAGGGAACGGCTGGCCCTAATCGGACGCTGCTGTTTTGACATCTCTTTTGATGCTGTCGTGTCAGAGCTGTCATAAAATGGCGCCTGTCCGACGCTGGGTTCCTTGACTGCGTTACGATGTACGTAATTCTAACAAGTTCTCTTGGGACCTGAGAGAAGACGTTCCAGAGCAGCAGCCCCTCCCGTCAGCATGCCCACCAGACTGGGAGGCACCACCCTCTGTGCCTCTTCTCTCCTAGCAGCTGCCCGCATGCACAGCAGCTCTTGACCCTGCAGCAGTTTGTACCGATTTGTCCTGACTCTCTCTCTCTCTCTGTCTTCTGCATCCACTGAAATAAATTTTTGGAAATATTTTTTTTTTTTTTTTTTTTTCAGGCATCAAGCATCCTGCTGTTTCAGGTGTCCACTTCCAGCTCAAGTAGTACCACTCTTGTGGACTTTATATCTCCTCGCTGAAAGCTTTATGTGACGGGACTCCCAGGGAGACTTACCGAGCCTCTCTGTAGTGACCAAGGAGTTCATTACATACTGCTCCTACACACTGATCTGTATATACGCTTCTCTTAGGGATGGGTAATATGTATTTATCTTTAGGTGTTGGCATGGTGTGTATTGATTAGCTACTAAGTTGTGGAGGATGTTGTGTACGCTTGCTTGGAGGAATAGGAGCCGAAGGAACCTCGGCGGAGTCCTCTGTGTGGGCGGTGTTTAAAGGGTGCAGAACAAGTTGTGAAGTGGTACGCCGCTGTAGACGCTGTGTTTAATTTCAGCCCCCAAGTGTGCTGCTGGCCCGGGGTGCACGCCGCGTGCTTTCACTGGGGGAATCGTTTGCGTGCGCGCGTGTGCATGTGTCCGTTTGTCCCCTTTATTACTCTTTTACCCAGCCGTATATGTGAAGGGAGAGCACAGCGGTGTTGAGCCGCTTGGCTTGGAGTCTCCCGGTGGAGCTGGTGCTTGATTAAGTGGAAGACAAACCATTTACCGTGATGAATGTGATGGGGCCTAAAAGAATGCTCTGCTCTGGATGGTGAAGCTCCCTTTAAACTTGCCGTTGCTGTCATATTCCCCCAATACTGTAAATATAGCTCAGGCTGCTGTTTTGTCTATATGTTTTCAGTATTTGTTATAAAAGCTGTGTATATTTTCTTAAGGAAGGTATGTAACTCTTACTAATGGAGGCTCTCTGGAGACAAGACAAAGCTTAGTTTTGAACATGAAGAAATGCTTGTGAAGGCTGGTCAGCTGTCAGGTCTGTGCTGCCTGCTATGTTCTGCCCTGCTGCACATGGAACAAGACTGGCAGCTGCCCTTTCCTGCACATAGAACACAAGGGCCGTTGCCTGCTGTGTGTCTGCACCCAGCTGCATGAGGTGACTATTCTGATGGCGTGTTTGAAGAGAACGTGTCACTGCCTTGCCACGCCTGATATGCCCTGTCTGCCCTGCCCATCCTGCCCCTGTGTGTCTGAGGCCTGAGACCCAGAGATAACTGTCCTGTTATCAACAGCAGTGTTCCATGCACTGTGATGGGAGGGGAGCGCAAGATTGGATTCCCCTTTTTATCAGATTCTTTGCCTTTTTTTCCCTGCTTACATGCGTACATTTTGGTGACTAGTTTTACTGATATTAGCATAAGTCTTATGTTAACATTAGGTGGGACAGCTGGCCGGCTCTCTCTGTTGCCTCTGCATAGTGTCACGGTGGTCCAGATGTATTTCCCATCACACCACACTGAAGATGACTGGTGGTCATTGCCATTCCTTAGTTTTCTTCCCTTGCACCGATTTTCCCTCTGACATCTGGCTCTGGCCTCCTTACAAGCAGAAAAATGCACATTTTAAATATAGTATCAGTAAGCGGGGCCTCTCGGTCAGGAATGGAACCTGTTTGTCAGAGCTTTTGGTGGCATTTCAGTTAACGTGCTTGACAGAATACCCTTGGGACCCACTGAACATCTTAGTTAAAGCTGTCTTATTGTGGATGCTTTTGGGGAGACAGACAGCCTGGCAGGAAGGGGGGGGGAATTCTAACAGAGGTCCTCTTCCTTTGTGCACATTGAGTCAGTCTCAGGGAGGCCTTGTTTGACTTTTGCCTCACGTTTTACAAATGCATGGCTTCTGCATGTTGCGTCTTGTTTATTTAACAAAAAAAAAAAAAAAAACACATCTTATATGCATTCTGTGAACTCACATTAGATGTTATCTAAGTTAGATGTTAGGGCCTGGTCAGGACCAGATGCCTTGTCATTTGAAACCACAGAATTTTCTCTTTCTCATGTAACTGTAGGTCCATCACCCTTCTGAGTCATATGGAAGGAAGGTCTGTTGGTTTGGAGGGAGCCTGCTGGCTCTTTCTGGCTTTATGTTATGACATGGGCTCGGAGAGACCGCGGAAGGCAGCCACAAGTGTGCATTGTCAGGCGGGCGTAACAACATTGCCACCATCAGTGCCAGCTCCGTCGAAAGTGTTGACAGATAGGAAATTGTGCAGAGAAGGTGCTTGGTAACAAAGCGTGCTTCCCCTGGGGCCGATAAGCTGTCGGTTAAACACGGCGGCTTCTATGCTTTGCTCATTTTAAAATGAAAGCTGCTGGGTGTTGCTTTATAAAAATCTGACCGACTTTCTTGTATTTATGAATATGGTTTGAACTTGAGCTTTTTAAAACTGTTTGCCTTTTTGTAATGTTCTGTTCCTGATGTTGGTATGGTTTGTTACAATTTGAGTTTGACACCCGCTCAGGAAATAAAATTGGTCAACTTTTTGGTGAACTTTGTCATGTATTAGGCTGATTTAACAGGACCACTCAAAATGCACAAGTATCTTGAAGACTACAGACATGCAAAGTGAAAACGTCTGTTAAACCTCATTTGAAACTGCCAGCGCATTTTTTGCTGCCTGCATGCGTTAATTTGAATTGCATTTGCATCGGAGTGCTTCCCAGTGAACCGTTTGCAGCTGTGGCCATAACAGAACATATTCCTGAAGGAAGTGATGGTGCTGCCCTTCTGAGATGGCGTGCCCCTCCCCGCTTACTCTGAGAGCTGAGTCTGACACTGCCTTCAGGCAGTGACTTTCACCTTGCTTTCTGCCTGAGATTCCTCTGTGGGCATCAACACTGAGAGCAGCAGCAGGTTTTGCTTTCAGACTTGGTCTAATGCCATCACTGGGAAATTTAACATGCGTCTCACAGCTCAAAGATGGATGGTGCTCAGGAGAAACGTAGATCAACTAACGCCCTCCCTGGTTTTACTGTCCAGGTTGCTGCTGTGTTTTGACTTGCATGTTTAATCATCAGTTGAAGGCTTTTTTTCTTATTTCACAGCCAATGAGTTGTGTTCTTTGTAAGCGTCTCTTTAGGGTATATATTGTCACCTATCAGAAACAACATATGAAGTTGTGACTTTTTCTCCCCCTTTCTGTGTTTGTGTTGTTGTGGACCACTTTTGTATGTTGAATGCATATGCAGTAACAGAAATCAAAAAGCATGGTGTTTAACTTCTGCAGCTGTATGCGGTTCCTGGCTAATCTTCTCTTTGGACCTCTGGCGTCTTGTTGAGTCGTGGTGGGTTGCCTTGTTAAAGACGAGAATTTTTACTCTCGTTTCACTAGTAAGTTTCAGTCCCTTGGATGTGATCTCATTTCAGGGTCAGTACAAGCAAGGTGGTGATTGGGTGGAACCATGGAGCATGAGCCAGTCAAGGCGTGACAGCTGAGCTTCAATAAGTGTGAACTTTTTTAAATTTAATGTCATTGAGTCTCTGTACAGTTTTAAATTCTTCTTTAGGTGAGGTTGTTAGTGTAGTCCAGATGTTCACCTATGCATAGTCTGTGTTTGGACTCTTTACATGCCCATGTTAAGGGTGTGAGAGGTGACTGTCCCCTCTGTCAGAGTAGATCATGTTAGGTTTCACGAGTTGCTTGATGGGTGTGGGTAACCGTAGGAAGCTCTTAATCACCCACCAACAGCAGAGCAGTGTGTTAGGCCTCTGGTACTGCATGTTCTGCAGTAGGTGTCACAATTGTTGACTCAGAGCTTTGGGAGTTGTACACAACCCTATCCCAGCAACATGTCAGATTTGGAGATTTGTCTCCAGCCTCAGAACTCTACAGGGGTATGTCCAAGTCCTGGGGAACATTTGACTAACAAAAATAACAGAATGGTCTGGCATCAAAGGTGAGGGTGCAGGATCACTGATGTATTAATGGAACTTGTTCCAAAGAGCCCCCCACCTCCTTGTCCAACACCCTGCCTTACTTTCTGGCTCCTTTTTTGAAAAATGGAGAGAGGAAGAGCCTGTGCAAATCTAATTTGCCTGCTTCCAGTGAAGGTGATACAAAACAGGAGGTAATTGCTGCTCTGTATTCAGACTGTGCTCTGCTTTTGCACATGATGCCTCTCAGTGAGGGGGTGGACTCTTAATACAGCGTAAACACGCGGCCTGTTAACTGATTCTTTCACCATTTCTACATAATACACTGTATCTTGGGCAAACACAGCAACAAGCAAGATTCATCAGACGCATGCCTTATCTGAGGGCTGCAGTGACACATGACCTTCAAGCTCTTCAAAACATTTTCTAAACACTCACAGAACATATGGTGGGGGCTGGTGTGCCGAGGCTTTAGGAGTGACTGGTGTGAGATCATCTTCTTGGCTGAGCCAGTGTCTGGTGCAGTCTGACATCCAGTCTGATGATCCACACAGACACTGCTCCTCTCTTCCTATCTAGTAATCAGCTTTTATTGATGGGGGGGGGAAAGCAGTGTGCAGCCACACATGGCACCCAGGGAGCTAGCACTGAGCATCTTGGAGATACCTGGCTGGGCTGGGATTTGAACCAGGGACCAGGAGACTTCTGAATCCCAGCCTGATGCTCTACCCATTGAGCCACCAGGCTGCCTATAGGCCGCCTATATATATCTTTAGTGCAGTTGAATGTTCTGTATTATGAGGACGATGAGGCATTTTAAGAAATCACTACAACAAACCGAATTAGTTTGTCCAGTATGCATTTGTGATTTTAGTTTCCACTTAGACATGCTGTGCAATCACTGTAGGTAAATGATGTCTATGGACAGATACCATGGAAAATACAAAGTACCCTTTCTGCTAACAACTTGTGTACCCCCAAACATGGTTATTATTGTGATCCTCTGTTTCGCTGACCCGTCCATCCCTGATTACAGCTGAGTTTGCACAGCCGTCCTCTGCTGATTATGCCCCTCTATCTGGACAGACGGGATGCATTTGTGTTCAGAGTACAGATGCACACAGATGAATTTATGATGACGTGATGAGTTTAGTGCTTGTGGTGTTTTGGAGGTCCATGTAAATTACAGGAGTGATGGCCGCTTTGCGAATGCCTCCTGCTGCCTACTCCCCAGACTCAAACAGACCGTGGGAGTCAAGTGGCAAGTTTGTACACAGTGCTCTGGCTGGTATTCTGTTTTTAATTTATGTCCTGTAATCAAAGAACACAGAAGAGGCTTCACATAGCCTGAGCTGGCATATGTATATAGGTTATGGTTGGGGTGGACAACAGTAATTTTGATACTACATTTCCCAGCAGTCGTTGCTTTTATTGCACAGGTGTCCATCATGCCAGCCCAAATTTTTATTTATTTATTCTGCTTTGTGTTTTTTGGACTAGTACATAACTGTTTAGAAGTTCCTTTTTTAATTTCTAGTTACTTGATAGTTAGCATAGCATAGGCATTTCAGTAAAGTGTAAAAGCCATTTTACTTTTGGTCACTTGCTTATTCATTCTCCATTTGACATCTACAGACTCTACATATGCTTTAACTGTATTCTGATGGATGCCATAATTGTTATGATTGCGAGCAGGTGGAGTACATGAAAAATCAGCAAGTCTCAATTTGCCTGTAACTTACCAAGAGTACTAGTATTTTCTTTTAGTGTTTCTTTTTCTCTGTGCTTAGTGATGTGTTTTGCATGGGTGAATTTAAGTGGTCTGTGTTGAAGGTCAGCATTGGCAGCATTGATGAACCTCAGACTTGAGAACCTTGTTTTGAGCACATAAAACTTTGGTGAGGGACAGAAATTTAGGATGGAGGAGCTGACAGCTGGAGTTGTCAGTCAGTTGAGTCATTGCCCATGCGGTACGTTGTCTCCCACAATGGACAAGGCTGCACAAGAGCAGTTTAAACTGCCAGTGACGGCACTAATGAAGTCAATCCTGCCTGACGCAAGCTATATAATACCTTCCATAAAGGACTAAATGTCACCTGCCGTTATAATTA
>JABJVR010031615.1:12963-34588 GCA_025773905.1 Chitala chitala
AATGAAGTCAATCCTGCCTGACGCAAGCTATATAATACCTTCCATAAAGGACTAAATGTCACCTGCCGTTATAATTAACTTTTGATATGAGCCTGTTCTTGTTTAATAATGCACATAAAAGTTAAGTAAAGCTAAATGTTTGTACTGACCTGGAAGTGGTTATGGGCTGCTTATTTTATTTTACTCATTTCAGTTGCAGATTGGCCATGCGTAAATTCTGGCTAATGCCTCGATAAGGAGATTTGCTTGTCATGTTGGTGATTTACCGCCCGCTCTCCTGTTCATGCTGTTGTACCCCTGAGCGATGCTAATAAACTGAATTGCCTCAGTGATATTGGAAGTTTTAAAAAATGAGCTCAAATTATGACCTGTATGATCATTTGGATACAAGTTTTAGAATAAGGTAATCATTTGGGCTGGTGCATACCTTTCTTGAACGAGTTGTCTAACGGAACATAGGTTTATTTTTTAAATTGTGTGTGTGTGTGTGTGTGTATGTCTGTGTGTGTTTCTTGTGTTGGTCTTGGGAAGGTTGTTTCTCATATTGGACAGGGGCACATGTTGTGGCTAACGGACCTTAGGTATAACTGGAAGGGCTGGGACGCTCATGTCCAGCACTGTTACCTGTTACTACTGTAAAAACATCATTCATTGGTTTTGTTAAATGCGTTAATGTGTTTGAATATGTATCTTATATCCCAGTTATTACTACTGTTCATAAACAGTTTGATGTATAAGTGACACCTCAAAGACTACGATGTCACACAGATTACTCAGGAGGCTGTTAATTGTTCAGTTTCTTTTCTTTTGAAGTCAGATTATGCCTTGAAGAGGAAATATTTGGCAAATTGTTTCGGAGTCAGAACTATCAAAATGCAAAGTGTACATCATCTGTGTGATGAGTAATTATATGTGTGTTAATGGAAAATAATGATATGAGTCACCTTAGTTGTTTGTCGTGTTCTTTTGTATAAATGTAGTAATGAGTCTCATCTCCATATTATTTAGAAGCCAGTCTGAAATGGTTTTTCGTTTGGCGTTGTCACGGTCCACAGCAGCAGATTTTATGAAATTGTTTGGCCTGAACAGGTGCTGTTGAGTGCATGGAAATGTTTTATTAAGCCACCAGCTCTTCTAAGGCACTGTATTGTGGAGCCTCCACAGGATTGAAGTAACTGTGTGTACAGCTCTTTTCTTTTTTTTTTTTTTTATATGTTAGAGTACACACACACACACAGTCACACACACACAGTCGCACACACACGGTGCCTGACTGCTCTCCCGTCTTTGCTTTTAATTTTACACTTGACTTGTGACGACGGTTGTGTAAATTGCTTTTGGACTTCCGTTTCTTGTGTTCATTGGGAATATGCAGCTGTAAGTATACCCTCCAGCCTCCCCCCATGACTTGTTTGTTATCCTGCCCCCCCCAATGTCACAGCTGCCTTGTTATTCCCCATGTTTGATCGGGGGGGAACTGACAGCCAGTTAGGTGAGCAGCTGTCATTGGTCACAATGGTTCCATCAGGCTAGACTGGTAGAGGATGGTGCTGCTGGAATGGCGTATGACCCACAGACCATGCACACGTCCCTGTGCTCATGGATTTCTGCAACATGTTACTGAAAGCTGCACTGGTGGAAGACCCTTTAGGATCAGGTTTTCTGGCTGCTGTGAGGACAGCTTGGCAGGGTAGCTCCAACTCCGGAAGCTGCAACAGTTGACCAGTCCCAGCCAGTGCCAGACAAGCTAAACCTAAGGAGATGCAACAGCTTCCTTCTGCTCGCTTAAAAAAAGGCACTAAATTAAAACAAGATGTCATGTTGGTAACCGTGTTTTTCATTCTTTCTTCATAGGAACAGTTGGAATTATTGTTGTAGTTTTGAGTCATCTTGTTTTAGTGCTTATCTCTCATCATATTTTTTGCTGTGAGCCTTTCAGTAACCTCTGTGTTGCTGGGTGACCCCTGGGTAATGCGTTACATGCAGGTATGTTATGAGTCTAGGCGCTTGTGCCAGCAGAGTGTGTTGGGTCACAGTTCAGGAAAGGGGGGGGTGTATAGGCAGCAGGCGGTGCAAACAGAAGGCCCCCCCCCGACTGCACGTGTCATGATGAGGCCCCCATGAAACGCATGCTTACTCAACACAAGGCAAGCGGCCTGCAGCGTCTGGCGACCAGCAAAAGGATTTCAGCTCCTTTGTGTTTGTCAAATTAAAAATTAGGCTTTTGAAGTTCAAGAAGGACACGATGGAAACCAATGAAAGTCAGAGTAAAATCAAGAAATTATGGTCGCCTTTGATTTTTGCCTTTGATTGCGTTTTCTGAAGATGAGGCAGATGAATATTGAATATTTAACATGTTCATTACTGAGTTTATGTTCTGAGGATGGCATGGACCTGCTGGTGGAACAGATGCTGTGCAGTCTATTACTTTGTTCAGATTCAAGCCCTGGGCAGCCTTCTGAGGCTCCAGGGTCATTACGTAAGTGTTGGAATGATCCTGTTACCCTTGCGGTGACTGGCTATGACACATGATTCAGGCAGTTGTCAGGTTCAGAGAACAAATCTGAGTAGTTGCTGGGCTTGTCACTGAGTTCACAGTCATTATTTGTTGGATACTTACCACAGGCATGCGATTTACAAACCAGTTAATGCTGTTATTTAGTTTTCTTTTTTTTCTTTCTTCATTTTGACAGTGAATTCAGAAGATGGATTAGGTACTGCTTTATTTGATTTTGAATATAATCAAATGCAATATATAATACAGAAGTTTTTTTTCCACTATAGTTAGTTTTGTTATTGTGTAGAAATTCAATAGGTCTTTGCCTAGCCTGTGGCAATTTCACAACTGGTTTTGAATACTGTCTGTATAAGAAAAAAATTAAATTTTAAAGACACTATCCAGACATAGGGTTTTTTTTTCCATTTCACCTTTTGTCAGAAAAGACTTAAGGTGCTCAAGAATGCAATATTCTAGCCAGTCCAAGCCAACGCTGAACTGCTTTTCAGACCAGAAAGCAGGTCCTTGACTGCACACAATAAGGGTGCTGGGTGCGGAACAGTGATCTGCAGTGTCCGCGAGGTAATCTAGCATCCCTTCAAGCATCGCCATATCCCGAGCCCCATCCCTCTCAGTCAGGGGGATGTGGCGTCGGATCCCTGCTGGGGTGAACGCATGGAGCTGTTGTTTTGCTGGGCGCGTGAGCACAGCTTGGAACTATGTCCTGAGGGATGGGTCTGGGTGGCTTTGCTCAGCCTGCTGAGTGGAATTACCTTAGCTGGCACTACAGGAGGCAGTGGCCCGTGTTGTGGTGGAAGACACTGATGCTTGTCTTTCATCGTCCTCCCTGTGACTCATGCGGCACCGCACACAAGAAGAGGCCGCACAGGTCATATCCATGTTTCTAGGTGTGCTTCTCTGCCCACCTGCTGATCAAACAACCTTGTGACAACTGTGCACCCCCACAAGCATTCATTTGAGGCCACCAGTCCTTGACACAGGGAAGGTTTGAGTGTTTCTAGATTTAGCGCAGTGAGAATCTGGTTCTGCATAGCAAATCCCCTAAACCCCCCCCCCCACTGTCACCCCCCCATCTGAGAAAATAATCATTGTGAGCAGGAAGATGGATGCACACCATTGTTCTTCACAAAAAAGGCTGGAATCCTGTTAAACCCCCCCCCCCCACTGTCCCATACATCAATTTCACCGACAGAACATCAAGACAAAGTGTTAAAAAAATGTTTAAAGGCACATAAATTGAAGCAAGAAAACTGAACACCATTCTCAGTTTTGAAGAGTTTATGCTTTGTTGTTTTCAGATACAAAAAAAGGAAGCAAGTGATTTACCTCTTGGATTTAAAGCAGCCATACATATTACTGGTGTGCCTTAAAGGTTAAATACGAGATAAATGAAAATGATTTATTTTGGAATTTTCCCAGAAGCCTTTGCATTTATATGGCTGTTGATTAAGACATGCCAAGCAGATTCTGTTTCATACTGGAGCTAAAACAATAGTACATTTGTGGGGAGAAAATCCAGATGGGCTTAAGGCTTTAAGTCTGATTCAATTACTCTTTGCCCATTAGTTAAGGTATTACTTACCCATTATTAATACTTTAAATGGTGTAAAGTAATCTCTGTCTGAAGTTTTGGATACACGGGTCCACAGTGCTTTTTCCTTTGCAGGATTTCTGCAGACTTAAGGATTTCAGACCACATGTCTGGAGATGGGGGGGAAAAATTCAGAATCTTTATTCCATGATTATTTCTTATTTTAGATTTTCCAGGAATGCAATGGCAAGTACTTCATTGGTAGCTGTGGGATGTCTGCTAATTTTAGCATGATTCTTTTCCCATGAAATCTCTGATAATGGAAGATTGGAGTGTTGCAATTTCTCTGTACTGTAAATCTTGGATAATGATTTGTTTCTTCACCTTGAAAGGTTTGGACAGGGAGGCATTGTCATCGCCAGGCGAACATGTTTGCCAGAAGTGAACCCAGTATGGTCTATGTCACACTCTGACTTGTTTATGGTCATTGCTACTGTAAAAATGTGGACAGCCTTTAATGGTTACTTTGAATAGTGCCCTGTTGTGGCCACAGTTTAACCCATGCTTTGACTGGATAAAAAGCCCTCTCTCTTGGTGCTAATAACTTCCTGTGGGCTGGGATGTTCTGCAGGAGTGGCAGAGTAGAACGAGGGGACTGGACTTGGCTCACTAAGAATTTATTTTGGGGTGGGGTTGTTGACTCACAGTGTTGGCAAAGAGGCTCCTCAGACACTAACCCACTTCCCACCAGCATCACTTCAAGAGAAACAGAAACAGGCTTTCACTGTCTTCCATGTAAAAGCTACAGCTAAAGTGCTCCCCAGAAGCCTATGTCTGGGACTTTGAAGAACAAATTAAGCAGTTTATTCAATCTCTCTGTATAGTAAAGCAGAAAATACCCACATGATCTTTGCTGCTCCCAGCCCTGCCACCACTGATCAGCGTCATCATTATAATCTCCTCCTTAATTGGGAGTCACTGTGTCCCTTGGATGAGGAGCATTTTCTATGTCTCTTTGTGCATATTGTAAGACAAATGAGGTGTCCTTTCCGTCTCAGCAGGTAGGGGATCAGACACTTTGAAATGATGCATGTTAATGACTTGTCCTGCTGTTCCATCTCGTTTACTCTGATCTTTTTGTCTTGGTTGCCAGGTGAAATCGTGGTTGACTCTAAATACTGGTACTCAAAACACTTTTTGTTTGTTTGTTTGTGGGTTTGTGTATGTGTTTGTGTATATTTGAATGTTCTTGAAACATTTACTCATGAGGATTTGGTTGGTGCACTGGGCGACTTGCAGTTGCTTGGTGAGCAGATCACATGAAAACAGACTTGGAAGCTCGTTTCTTGCCTAATGTGATCATGGAACTCAAAACCTATTTTAACAAAATTGCTTATTTGTAGTAAGCATTTCTGCTACACTGCATAGCTATTGTTAGATTGAGATTTGTTGTTTTTAAGTGTCAGGTCCTATCTTCATCATTCTGCAAGCCTCCAAGATGATAGGAGTATTTACACTGGATTAGTATGACATTATTTAAAGATTTTGCTACAGTTAAATCTGACCATGAAAATTTGGAGCCATTCTTCCCTGCAAAAATGTCCTGTGGAAGGAGAAAGAAGTAGGGAGACCAACATGATGGAATATTTCGCATTAGGTGCCCTGGTTTCTACTCCCATCTTAGAGATAAAAAATAAAAACCATATCTATATAAAATAGAGTTAGAGAGGGCATCAAGGTAGCTTGGGTTCCTGCTTAGGCGTTGTCCAAGTAGTCAGCTGAACTATGGGCCACCCTGTTGCCTCTCCAGGGTAGCACAGTCATCCTCCTTTCCCTCTTGAGAGCAAGGCATAGGCAGCATGGATGACCCCTGTGCCTATTTCACTCAATCCCACCTCTTCCACCAATGATCAGTTTAGAGTTCCTCCACATTTTTTGTTAGTGCCGAGGCCATGAATGTTATCGGCTACTGAAAACCAAGCAGAAGAACCATTTTCCCTGACCTTTTCAACTGACATTTATCGACTCCTCAGATATTTAAACTTTGTTGGTTTAGATTTCTTCAGGGTTGGCAGAATTTGACAATGGAACTGAACCTAGTTTCCTGCCTTTATAGAGTGCATCAGTCACAGGCACAAAAGACTGTAGCATGGAATTTCACCCACTTGCCAAAAGCAGAAAATACCATTGTGTATATTACCCTTTGGGGTTCTTCACACTTTGATTTCTTTCGAGTTCTGCTTATATTAGCATTGTGTTTTTCCTCAGCGGTGTATGTTGTTGTCCTCTATTTTATTTGCAGACACCATTCTAACATTGCTAGTGATTCTTCCAATGAAATCAGTTAGTTTAATTCAAGTGATTAAAGGTCCTGTTCTTTCCCGCTCCCCATAATTGGGTCAGAGGTAATCTCCTTTGGGTCTTTGTTACTTGACATATATTTTGAGCTGTAGCACCTCCTATAAAGTCCAGCTGATGATATCAATATATATTCCCCGCAATGGGATCATTAAGGATTTTTAGACCTTTCAATTAAGTGGTTGGGGGTTCTGAATGGAGGCATTTATAGAAAATATGTGCTTTATGGAATGTAAGGGTATTTGAGGGAAGTCAGTGTCTGCCATTTCTTATTGTCTGGGTATCAGCTGCTGCCTTTAACGTATTGCTACTTATTTAGTAATCAGTTTAAACATAGCAGCTTGCAGCCAACAACACTCCATAGAAATTGTTCCTGTCAGACTTTTTTTTTTTTTTTTTTTCTCTTTTTTGTTTTGAGTGTATTAGTTTATGAACTGTGTGTTTATGTAGGCGTTGCAATTTTAGTATTGCATTCCAATTCACGTTTTACTTGCAAATTAAGCGCCAGATAAAAGGGTTCACCACCTCAAACAAGATTTAACTGAAATCATCCAACGATGCTCTCATAAAAGGTACCATTTTTGTGCAATTTTCTTAACGCCTCTTAACATTTTAAAATTTAATTGTGGATTATTTTTCCTCCTGCAATTCACAAAATATTCATTGAGCTAAAGTACTGAAAGTGTGACTCATTAGTAATTAACCAAACACTAGTATCGCCATGTATACTTGTGAAATGGAAATGGTTTTGCTCTTTTGCTCATTTACTTTTGTCCCAACTCTTGGGGACAGTTTGGACTGAAACACTACAGAGTTGGTAGCAGCCAGAACTCATAGCTTCATTAAAACATCTTATACTTTGTCTCGTTAAGACTCTGGCACTGACCTTCACTCTCTTTCCTCCCTTCCCTGGGTCTGTTCTCCAGCTTGCGGGTCCTGCGTGGTGCCATGAGGAAGTTTGCCTACTGCAAGGTGGTGCTGGCCACGTCGCTGGTGTGGGTCATGCTGGACATGTTCATCCTCCTCTACTTCAGCGAGTGCAACAAGTGTGACGAGAAGAAGGAAAGGGGTCTGCCGGGCAGAGATGGTGAGTACAGCTGACAGCTGGCACCAAAGCTGGAGACCTGAAGCAGCTAAAGAGAGCCGAACCTTAGAAGTATGGGAACTTAAATACAGGTAGCTTTGGTTCTGTGCTTTAAGGAAGCCACACAGGAGGAGACTAACATTGGCTAGAAGTTGGTTGGAAGTGAGTGTGGGCATTGCGTATGGTTGGCTACAGTATAGATGTTAAAATTTTTGTGGCATGCCCAAATAACAGTAGCAGCATATAAAGCTTCCACTGAATTGATTGCTGTTGTCTTTACTGCTAACAAAAGAACAGCGTACAATGCTCAACAAAATGGGTGTGCAGGAGACAGGCAGAAGTGCACAAAATAAAGATGGGAAGAGATGAGAGATTATAACATGGTTTTAAGAGCTGAGCTGGCTTTGGACAAATTATGGGGTGGACTTGCAAGCAACAAGGGGAAGTATGTACACCCTGGATTACACCGATCAGATTATGCTGGTCATAACATTATGACCACGGACAGGTGAAATGAATAACATGGATTATTTTGTTACAATGGCACTTGAAGGGTGGGATATATTAGGCAACTAGTGCATCAAGTTGATGTGTTGGAAGCAGAAAGAATGGGCAAAGATAAGGGTTTGAGCAGCTTTGACAAGGGCCAAACTGTGATGGCTAGACACCTGGGTCAGAGCAACTCCAAAACTGCAGCTCTTGTGGGATATTCCCAGTTTCCAGTGGTCAGGGCCTACCAAAAGTGGTTCATGGAAGGAAACCCAGCGAACCAGCGTCAGGGTCATGGGTGGCAAGACTCATTGATGCATGTGGGGAGGGAAGGCTGGCCTTTGTAGTCCGATCCAATAGAAGAGGTACTACAGCTCAGATTGCTGAAAAAGTTAATCCTGGTTCTGATAGAAAGGTGTCAGAACGCAGAATGTATCGCAGTTTGTTGAGTATGGGGCTGCGTAGCCGCAGACCGGTCAGGGTGCCCATGCTGACCAGTGTTCACTGCCAAAAGTAATTACAATGGGCACGTGAGCTTTAGAACTGGACAATGGAACAATGGAAGATGGTGTGGTCTGATGAGTCACATTTTCTTTTATGTGAAGAGATGGCACCAGGATGCGCTATTGGAAAAAGGCAAGCCGGTGGAGGTAGTGTTTTGGCAATGTTCTGCTGGAAAACCTTGGGATCTGCTATTTGTGCAGGTGTTACTGTGACACATACCACCCACTTAAACATTGCTGCTAAGCAAGTAGACCCCTTCTTGGAAACGGTATTCCCTGCTGGCAGTGGCCTCTTTCAGCAGGATAATGTGCCTTGCCACACTGCAAAAATAGTTCAAGAATGGTATGAAGAACAAAACAATGAGTTTGAGATGTTAACTTGGCCTACACATTATCCAGCTCTCAGTGCAATCAAACATCTGTGGGATGTGCTGGAAAAAAGTCTGATCCATGGAGGCCCCACCTCACAACTTACAGGACTTAAAGGATCTGCTACTGATGGCTTGGTGCCAGATACCACAGCATACCCTCAGGGCTCTAGAGGAGTCCATGCGTGGATGGGTCAGGGCTCTTTTGGCAGCAAAAGGGGGACGTACTCAATATTAGGCAGGTGGTCAAAATGTGGCTGATCAGCATATAGACCTCATTTAAATTGCTTGCTTGTGTGCTGTTGAGAGAATGGGCTTCAAACAGAGATTCTGATGTTGCTCTCTTAATCTTATCATGCAAAGGGGAGGTACCATGGAAAAGCCAAATGTGAGCAGGCCAACTGGGAGACGCTCGCTCACCCTCTGATATTCCTTTTGTTCATAGTGATAATGAGCATCCTCCCCCTCCCTTTAACTTTTTCAAACACAACAAAGCCAAGTCTCACAGAAAGTATAATGACACGCATTCATTTCAGATTGATCATTTGGTGTAACCGAACGGTTTCAGAAAAGCCTTGCGTTTGCCGGGGAAGGCACGCTCCAGTGCAGAGGATCGCATTGGGCTCATAGTCTTTCAGATCGGCACATGTGAGCATGGGCTGAGATCACTGCCCTGTGATTGATTGGATGTGTGGGGCTGGAAGCCACCATGGTGATTTTGAGCTTGAGGTGTCAAGCCTCTGTGTTCCTCTCAAGGCTCAGCTGCCTCCATCTTTAGTCGCTTGAGGGCTGGTTCTTTGGGCTGTCTGTGGGCAGGGGGCCAGTCCCAGCTCAACGTGAAGTGAAAGCTCAACGGGCTACTCTTCCATCATCAGTTCATGAGCATCACAGAAAGAGACCACAGAAATCATTTTCACCACGTGCTAACATCGGCACTTGTGGTTTCCAAGTAATCTGCAGCTCTTTAGAAACCCTGCCAGGCCAGACCCTGGATGTAGCACATTTAGTATGTGTGCATCAGTGGTGTTTTGGGATGGGACTTTTATGGCTTTGGAAATAAAATCTGTTTTCCTGTGGCCCAATTATGAGAGCAGCTGCCAGGACCATTGACCCGCTGAGACTGGTGACGAATTTTTCATCACGACTGTGTCGCTGTGCTCTCGCATTCCTTCCTTGTTCTTGAGCTCAGCTAATAAAACCAGAGGTTGAGAGAGAGCAGTAAAGTGGTTTTTTTATGTTTCATAGTCAAGGAAATTTTTCCATAAGGGTATGGAGGTTGGAGCCTGCTTCAGATAATGCACAGGACCTACGATGAACACATTGCTGCCGCTGGCTGCCGCTGACCGCCCCAGGCCCTGCGACGCACAACTTGGCCTAATTCTTGTGTTAAACTGCATGTGGCTTCGCAGCACGGCAGTTTGCACAGCGGCTCAGCTGCCTTTCATACCCAGTGAGATAAACCCTGATTCAGTTTAAATATATTAAGGGTAATTTTAAGGTCTGTGTTTGTGTTTCACAGGAGTCTTTTGTGTTTTTATCTATTTTGTGGCCCCGGGCTCATCCTAGGTTCTTGTGTTGTACTGTGGAGTTCCTCATGACCCATGACTGGGCTTTGACCTTCTTGCTCTGAGGTTGCATAAACTTCATGAGACAGGTGCCATTTGTCATGAAATGCTTGTGTTTTTTTTTTTTTTTTGGGATGTACTATGGTTCTGTGGAGGTGTATTATGTTTGGATTTTCATGTGACTGACTTTGTAACACTGCTTTTCTGGTGTATAATGTGTAAATTAATTTACTGCAACGCTGAAATTGCAGGCTTTCAGGATTGTATATTGCTCCATTTCCTGCACATAGGGTTTTTTTTTTTCTTTTTTTGCAAACATAACCTATCAAATGTAATATCTGTACTTGTTAGTGCCCATCATCCTGGCCTTGCTGTTTTGAGGTAGTTTTAGAAGGGGAGGGTAACTGAAATATGGCTGCACAGTAAGTTCACATCATAGAGGTGACACTGTGATGTAACACTGGAGGACAGAGAAGTGTGTGTGTGTGTGTGTGTGCGCGCACACGCGCATACTTGCAGAGTTCCCTCCCCCCCCATCTGTACGTCCTCAAATATTTATATGTGAGTAGAATGCTCGTTTCTTTATTTCATTTGAATAAACGAATGCAGACGGCATCCACTATGAAGCAGTCATTGCATTTTTCTTTTTCTTCATTAGAGACAGTTCTAATTAACCCTTAAGCTCTCCAGTGTACATTTCACATCATTCTTTTCTCATTTGCTTGTTGTGTGGGTTGCACTTCTTGCTGCAGCTAAGCTTGCTTGGGTAACATTTCTTCATAGGCACTTCTGTACTGACCTTCAACACTGATGCCTTAATTGACAGACAGCCGGGCGAAATCTGGCCACTGACAGTTCAGTCCAGAGGAGCACCAGCTCCAGAACCAGAACCATTTCACCTCTATTAGCTGCCTGGACCCCATCCCTTACCCCAGGTCCTCGGTGTAGTCGTGCCTGACTTGGCTTTACTGCCACATTAATTAACAGCACCTGAACTCTATAACATTCCACCCTCAAGCTGTGGGCCAGCAGGCCAGCACTTTGGGGTGGGGTCAGTCTGGCATCCTGAGGGCCTGTGTACCCCCGCTGTCTGTTCGTTAGTAGCGGATTAGCTGAGGTACAGCAGCTCTTTCTCATGTTCAGGTTTGGCCTGGTCTGGAGATGCTGGCTTAGCAATTTCAGTGGGCTTTGTTTGCAACCTTTATATTCCCTGTGTTTCTCTTCAGGGGAAAGAAAGACAAATAAAACCATTCATGTTTTCAGACTTCCATCCAGGGCCCTCTCTGTTTCCCTTTTTCTTTTTACTCGCAGCAAGTTTTGCTTTTTTTTTTTTTTTTTTTTAATAAACATTTCACAGCTTTTTGAGCCTTTGAAATAACTTGCAGTTCCTCTATGTAGTGTCTACTTAGAATGGATTGTGTGCCATTTGGTGTTGTCTGTACCCTCTGGAAGCGGGGTACCGTATTAAGGACATGTTTTTGAGCGTGGGTGTCTGACTGCCAGCAGACGTTTATGTTGCTGCTGGCCGTCAGAGGCTAGTGAAATGGCCACAGTTGTTGCAAACCTTCTGCTTCCGTTTGTAAAGCAAATTCTTTGATTGCTTGAGCCTGTAAGGGTCAGTCTTCTCAGAAACTTTTCAGAAGTTATCCAAGAACATTCCCTTTTCCCTTGATCAGACTAAAAATTTGTAACTTGGTGCAGAGCATTCAACAAGTCCCTTGTCTAGTCAGAGATCAGCAGTAGATTAAATGTCACCGGCTCACGCATCTTCTCCAGAGACCCTTCCCTTTGTGAAGATGCACAATTTACTTTAAATTATGCATAGGTGGCTCCTATGGCCTGTAAAGCAGTTTAGTGAACAGCTGAAATATATGTCCTGCAGAGTTGCGTTTCTCATTCATTTGCTGTGTCGTAGAGGTGAAGAGGGTCTTCCTGGGGCCTTAAGGTCCAAGCATATGGGACAACGGTGTCGCTTTTCTGCTTATATAAAACCTGCTTTCCATAAAAGTTTCCTCCATTGTGCCACGGATGGCGTTTAGTCATATTGCTAAAAAAAGGCATGGGTTTTTGACTTTTTTTTTTTTCTTTCCCTTTCTTCCCACCCCTCATCTCTTCTCATCACAGAAGTTGTGCAGAAGCCCCATGATGGTCCAGGAGAAATGGGGAAGCCTGTCGTGATTCCCAAAGAGAACCAGGAGAAGATGAAGGAGATGTTCAAGATCAATCAGTTCAACCTCATGGCCAGCGAGATGATCGCTCTCAACAGATCTCTGCCGGATGTGCGATTAGAGGGGTGAGTGACAGCAACTCTTGTCATGGCCAGATTCGTTAGGTGGCCTTGATCACCCTGACATTGAAGGAGAAGGATGGCTCGAGTGCTGCATCTGTGGAACACAGGCACCTTTCCAAGGCAGGAATAAAAACAACACCTCCTGTGGCTATTTGAACAATTTGAAAATCTGTCCATAAGGCCTTGTGCAAATATCATGTTTGGATGGCACTCGTAGAACAAACTGCTGTTGGCAAGTGCAGAAATGCAAATATAAGTGTTGCCTTAGGACAAATGCTGAACAGTAGTATTGTACTTTGAACGGTTTTTACCACATTGGTACCAGTGTATTTGATCTTTCTAACAGTGGAATGCAATGAACAATAGTTGTGACCTGTTGTCATTGGTGATAATGTGACACTGAGAGCATGCTCCGCTGCAGTGTGTTTAAGCGATCAGGTTGAGTGGGAGAGGTTTAGGTGGGGGGGGGGATATATGGTCTGACCTTGGGTGTTAAGCCTGTGTTTATATGAGATATTGATAATAAAGATCTAAGTAGCCACCTGTATCTGGATGCTGTGTAAGCTGGGGTGTCTTTTAGTGTGCTCAGAAGCACGGGTTTGGTATGAGGTGGGGAGAGTTTGCTGTGTGTATTGTGTCACCATGTAATGCAGTAGTGGTCAATTTTTTTTTTTTTTTTTTTAATTTTTTTTTTTAACGTGTCTACAGTTGACAGCTGGGTGTGCTCAGTGTTTGCTGTGTTGTGTTTTTGTGCAGGGCAGGTTGGATCCGTGGGGCGTTGTGCAAGCTGAGCTCTCAGGGTGTGTTTTCTCATGCCCTTACTTTCCCACGTCTGCAGCGGAGCCACATGCCCGCAGTTCCGATATCTGCTATCAGGGTGTAAGAGGTCATTGCGATAAGGTGTTTTAAGACCTTTTCGTATGAAGGCACGTTTATCTGAAGTTGGGGATATCACGGCGAGGCAGTGGCTGGATTTTGACTTCTGCGGTTGAGTAATAGAGAAGGTTCCCCATTGGAGGGCGAGGTTCCATGAGTCACTGGTTGGTGATCAAAGCCATCATAAAATACACGTTTTTGGTGTCTTATTTGTGCCTCCAACATGGAGTGAGATCCACGCCCAGGGAGCTCTACTGCTGCTGCTTAATCCCACTTCTTTTGTTTGTTTTCCCCTTGGTGGAGTGGGAGTTTGGATGGTGTTTCTGGAAGGAGCGGAGCCACAAGTTTTTAGCAGGAGGGTGAGTGAGAATGCGGGTGGTGTGTGAATCCCTCAGGCATGTGTAATGGTGGGGGGGATTCCAGCAGGGATCAAAGTGTCGCAACAGAACAAATTCACCAAGGGCAGCGAGACACCACCTTGTGTTCAGCTCCCCCGCATTGGTATTGTGTTGGCATCATGCACGTTCCAGTAAGGAAAACACGGTCTCTCCACATCGGGCTGCGTGGGCAGAAAACTGGGAGGTTAACCCTGGCTGTACAAATGCAACCCCACAAGTGTCTGCATTGTGAATGTGCATCTCCAATTTATAGCCACCCCTCCCCAATGTGCATCACTGCGTTCCCAACATTTCCACTCCAGTGTGTTGCCAGCCCCGACTGCGAGACGGGCTAATGCTGATGACCTCATGTCTGAGTGACGAAATCAAGTTGGAGGCACTGACCTCAGCACTCAGTTGTTGTGTGCTGGCCATTCATAATCATCATTTAAATGAAAAGGCTTTCCACATTTTCTGACCATATTTGAGTATGTTTATTTGAGACTTTTTTTAATGAGCTTTTGTAAGTACAACATAACCTTTCCTAATATCATGCGATCGATGTTAATAGCTCAGCTTTTTTCTCTGTTTAGTGCATGGAATATCTTTTCTTGAGCTTGACAAGATATCAGTGACTTGTTTTGCTTTTCTCACATGGAAGGTTCTATTTATTTATTTTTTTGCCAGGTGTTGGCCAGGTTGTATGACCTGTTCTTCCACAATGGACTGTGGTATTTGTCATTTCAGAAGCAGTATGGTTTGTTTCTGTATTGATAATGAGTCAGAGGGCCAGAATGGCATCTGCCCTTGTTACAGTACATGATTTAGCAGTCAGTGTGACTAGCACTGTCACTACAGTTCCCATCACTCTAGAGACTGGAGTAAAGTCTAACTGAACCCTCACACCACACTCTGAGCTCACAAACCGCCTTACTCCAGGCTGGGTCTGGGATATACAGAGGCTTATGTAATGTTTAGGAGCTTATTTTTTGGTAAACAACATTCAGGAGCCTCCCCTCTCCGCACAGAGCGGCGCGTTCGGGGTCCTCCCCTCTCCGCACAGAGCGGTGCGTTCGGGGTCCTCCCCTCTCCGCACAGAGCGCCGCGTTCGGGGTCCTCCCCTCTCCGCACAGAGCGCCGCGTTCGGGGTCCTCCCCTCTCCTCACAGAGCGCCGCGTTCGGGGTCCTCCCCTCTCCTCACAGAGCGCTGTGTTCGGGGTCCTCCCCTCTCCAAACTACACACAATGTTCTAAGCCCTTCATTGGCATTTAGCCCCAGGTTATATCAGGAAAATAAATAAGCATTTATAGTTTGGATTAGTTCAGTTTATTCCTTGGATTGCGATACTTGTTTATTCACTTTGAGCTTTCCTTGAAATACCCGCTTTTAATCCTTCTTTTTTAACTGCTTTTTTAAATGCTTTTGTCAGTTTTATATTGTGGTGCATCTGTGCCGCTTTTTCACTTGTGCCATTGTGCCCAAAACTACAGCCATGTCTCCTTGTTGACGGATTCCACAGACTGGCCTAAAATATTTGCGGCGTGATTCTGGTGCCTTTGTCAATTCTTTCAGTCCTATAAAGGAGTTAGTTATAAGAATGGGTGATGTTTGTACCTTTTGAACCCGCTCAGCGCCAGGGAGTGAGAGAGAGCCATTGGCATTTGCTGCATTGCTCCCTGTGGTGTTGTGTAAAAGACTTGGGAGTCCCTCTCAGGTCCAGCTTGAAGCCTCCCAGCTTGACCATATCAGGTTTTTAATGGGTTTAAATGCTAAAATACCAGCCAGCTAATTAGGCAGAGGGGGGAAGGGGAATCATGTTTATGGCCAAGTATGTTTTGTCACATACACAGAATGTGTCCTCTGTATTTAACCCATCCCCCTGGGGGGAGCAGTAAGCAGCTATACATGGTGCCCGGGGAGCTAGCAGTGAGTGTCTTGCTCAAGGACACACCTGGCTGGGCTGGGATTTGAACCAGGGACCAGGAGACTTCCACCACCCAGCCTGATGCTCTACTCATTGAGCCACCAGGAGGCTGAGGTTGGAGCAACAAACCTAACTTGCCTCAGCAGAGATGGCACTGTTTTGAGAGTGAACGCCCAGGTGGAGTGGTGATGATGCCTGGTTTCCATTTGGGAATATATGTTCTTTAGGTAATATATGTTCTTTACTTATTTTTATTGGTTGGGATGTTCATCGGGTAGAACTGAAGGGAAGAATAATTTTAATGGTCAAACCAGTTTACACACACTGCAAACATCACTTGTACAGATATGCATATTGAGGAGAAGCTGCCTATATATTGTTAATGGTAAGTACATTTCAGGTGTTTTTCCTGTTTTTTACTGGTAAGTACATTTCAGGTGTTTATAACTAGACTTCAACAAAATACTGGAAAGTGAGAGGATGCCTGAGGAGTGGAGCAAACGTATACTGGTAATGTAAGGATAAGGGAGATGTACAGAACTGTAGCACCTACAGAAGTATAAAGCTGTTCAGTCACACCACAAAGGTATGGGAAAGAGTAGTGGAAGCTAGGCTGAGAGGGAGAGGTAATGATCTGTGAACAGCTGTAGTGTTTCATGCCAAAAAAGAGCACTAGTGGTACATTTGAAGATGCTGAGATTCTCACTGTGAGGAAGGAGGATGGACAGGATTAGAAATAATTTTATCAGATGAATATATTGGGCATGTGCAGAGGAGGATTGTGGGATACATCAGGATAAGAATGCTGAGGATGGAGAAGGGGAAGGCCAAGGAGGAGGTTTATGGATGTAGTGAGGGAGGACATGTGGGTGGCTGGTGTGACAGAGGACGATGCAGAGGATAGA
This sequence comes from Chitala chitala, assembly GCA_025773905.1. Classification (NCBI taxonomy): domain Eukaryota; kingdom Metazoa; phylum Chordata; class Actinopteri; order Osteoglossiformes; family Notopteridae; genus Chitala; species Chitala chitala. The sequence goes on from JABJVR010031615.1 coordinate 29,752, forward strand.
GTGAGGTGAAGATGGATGAGTGCAGAGTGAAACAGCGTTCACTCCAGCAGAAGCATACTTGGTTTAGCGTACAGGCTGATGGTAAATTCCACCCCCAACACTGCATGTAAAACTGTTTATGCTGCGGGAACTTCAAATGTTCAAATTTTACCTTTAGGCCCTAGCTGAAAACAGCAGCTGAATTAAATTATCCTGCAAAATAACCCTGTCAAATTACTCCAGTCATGGTTGTTAAAGAACCACTGAAACAGTACAGCTGTAACATAAAAAACATTTAATATATATATAATAGAAGATATGAGTTAGGAGCATTGCTCCCTGTGAGTTTGTGTGTTGCTTCCTCAACTGTTCTTCTGCCTTCACAGTTCATTGTTGTCAACGTGTTCAGGTTTTCTACCCTGATTTCCTGTGCTTTTTCCTGTTGGGGGGGCAGGGAGGGGGGACAGGGTTCATGAGGAGGAATTAAACCCATTTTTCCATCATTCACAGGGTTTTATGCCTCACCTCTCTTCCATGCACTGGTTGGGTGTGTGGGGGTCGAGGTGGTCACCCACTCCACCTCCTTCCCAAACAGCCTCCCCATGCAGCTGTTAAAACAACCACAAGAACCTTTTCACTTCCAAATCATGCAAAGTGCCTTGCTTGCAGCTCAAATTTAATATGAAGGCTGTGTACTCTTACGCAGGTTAAATGTGTGCCCCTGGCTGTGCTTGACAAGTGGAGTCTGTGTCTGGCGGTAGGGGAATTTTCCCTGATCTGTTTGACCGACCGTTTAGTTCCTGTTTGCTGCACAACACGTGTGTGTGTGTATGTGTGTGTGTGTGTGTGTAAAAACATTGCCACCTTTCATCTGTCCTGAAAATTACCTGCTGCATCCCATGAAGGCTGAGACTTCACATTCAATGGTGCCGGTGTGACGAATCGCTTTGTGGAGCCGTGTGATTTGCCGAGGGTCTGTCACAAATTCCACTTGAGGTGACGGGCTGATGCACCTGCCTGAGGAACCGAGAAGCCAGCACAATGCTGTAAATGCAAAAATGCAGCACCTGAGCCAAAGGTTGATTGGCTGTGGACCGCACGTGTGTGTGCACATTGCCTTTATATGCAGTTTTATTTATTTAGCTTTTTTGTGGATCGTACGCCCCCCCTCCAACAAAAAGGACATAATTTCTATAGTGTGCCAGACCCCAGCAGATCCATGTCAGCAACATGTTCTGCAGTCCTCTTCGTTATGCTGATCATCGGTTTGCTGTGAGCAAAGCATCATAGCATAAAATAAAGATGAGCCATGGTGGGAGTGAGGCACTGCCAGGAATGAAGGTGATTTTTAATTGGAAAGTGAACAGTGCATGGAAGCTGTGGGGGTGATGACAGTGAGGGCTCTGCCTCACGGAGGGGGAGGTTCTGTGAGCTGTGAGCAGAATTTGAAAAGGGGGGAGGGGCTAATTTTGGGGGTGGGCTCCATTAACCATTAACTAAAATATGAAAATGGGACTGGAAACACTTGTGAGATTTGTCCAGGCTTGGGGCTTGGCTTTGAAGGCTCATGCTGGAATCTGCACCCAGAGGAGGTTGACATGGAGTCTGAAGATACCAGTGAGGCTTTATAAGGGTGGAAGTTGACTTCTGATCTTCCTCTCCACAGGATAGATCAGAAGTCCACAGTGCATTGATGGGTGCCACTGACAGGTGCCTGCTGGCATTGGCCTTGTATGTCACCTACGGTTCCCACAGCCCATGAGAAACGGGGTACAGCCATGACAGCCCAATGGCCCAGTACAGCGCAGGCAGGAAGGAAGAAAGTGAACTCAGACAAGACGGGGTAGCATCAGGAGGTGTTCTGTAGCTGGGCCACACAGAAAACAACACGTAGTCACATTATTTATACTGTGGTGTGTGTGTGTGTGTGTGTGTGTGTGTGTGTGTGTGTGTGTGTGTGTGTGTGTGTGTGTGTGTGTGTAAGTTGGGAGAGGGGAAGGATTGGAGGGATTGCAGACAATATACACAGCAGGGTTTGTGATTATCACTGTCTAGGTGATTTTATAGCCAGTGGTCAGATTTAGAGACTGAGCTTTGTGCTTAAAGCTTAGTTAAACATTTCATTTCTTGATTGATGTATTTTTGGGTGAGTGTAGAATTCTGGAAATGATATTACGTGTTGGGTGATGCAGACTGGTGACTGGTGTGGGCGATAACACAGGCATACGCTGGGATTCATCACACAGACCTGCATATCAGGACAATGCGACAAACTATTTAACATGTAACTCTGTTATCTGCATACTTACAACGGAAACAGGAACTCTCGGGCTGTGTTTACCAGGCAGAAGCCCGTCTCCGTGGAAACATCCCGCTTGGCAACTGGGAGGCTAGGCTGCAGGGCTGCTGGTTCTCCCTGCGGAGCAAACATTTACAAGAGAAAGGAAGGAGGTTGTTTATGAGCAGGCTGCTATGTTTAGATATAGCAGCCTTATTCATTACACATTCATTACACGTCAGTTTAAATTTTACACCTGTGTGTTCAAATTAATATTAAAATGCACGTCAAGAAATGTCAGAAAAATGTTCAATATGCTGAAGATGTTTGCTCTCTACCTGCTGAGCTCCAGCCAGTTTTGATACACGACTGAGGATAAGTAGAACCATTTACACACATTACAAGAGACAAAGAGCCCTGGCACAACAAGTGAGTATCGTCACAAGTGATAAGATCCGCAGAGCAGAAAAGCCACTGTGCCCAACAGAATGTGCTGAGCGTAGCGCCCCTCTCCGAGGTGCCAGGGTGGGAGAAGTGATGTTGCACACGACAGCTGAACTGCACAGGGCATGTTCCTTATGTGAACGATAACGTGGACAGACTCAACTCCACGTCTAATCCGTCTCCATCAGCGGACCCGCATGAATTCTGTTGTGTTTGTGCATGACCCGGAGCTAACAAACAGAACCCAAACAGTGGACTGGGTTCACAGACGACCAGGGCTCATATGAAATATTCATGGAGGTGATTTTCCCTTCTGGTCTTACAGTTCTGTTATCATGACACAGAACCAGCCGGGAGCCCCTGCATACAATACATTTTTAACTCAAGGGGTCAAATGTTCAAAGGCTCTGCTTTCTTCCTTCATGGGGCAAAAAGGATTTAAATTTTAATATAGCTGTGACTACATATTTTGCATCCATGGCAGTAGAATCAGCAGTTTCTCTGTTCTGGACTTTGCATTAATTACAGTATCTGAATATTATGTATAATTAAATTAACATGTAATGTTAGAACTACCCCCGGCCATAGATTTTGCCTCCAGGTTAAAAGTGGAGTAACATCATTCTCTGTGCAACATTGTTTTTCAGTCTCAGAGGTGGTTACAAAGGCCAGCCCTTCAGTCAAAGATTTAGAAATTATATGTCTGGCATCAGTCACTTATTTATTTATGTCTTCTGATTAAATTAATTATTTTGACTAGAATGTTATTCCAAACTGCTACAAGAATACATCAAGAGTACCCTTATTTATGGTCTGACCAATGTAATTCTGTGTGTGTGTGTGAGGGGGAAGGTGTTAGTAAAAAAAAAAAAAAAAAAAAAAAAAAAACTTAACTGGGGTGGTTTAAAAGGTACAAGCCCTGAACAGCCAGGAATGAATTTGGAATTTGTACAGATTTACACAGGCAGTGCTGAAAAAGTATGTTTGGTGCTCAGTCATAATAAGATCAACACAATTCAACATATGTCCTCTCTGAATGATGTCTGGTCTGCTAACCACATACTGTGATAGAAAGAGGGTGTTACTGTCCATGTAGGTGGTGTTGTGAATGGGATGGTACTGAACATGTAGGTGGTGTTGTGAATGGGATGGTACTGAACATGTAGGTGGTGTTGTGAATAGGATGGTACTGACCGTGTAGGTGGTGCTGAACATGTAGGAGATGTTGTGAGTGGGATGGTACTGACCGTGTAGGTGGTGCTGAACATGTAGGCGCTGTTGTGAATGGGATGGTACTGACCGTGTAGGTAGTGCTGAACATGTAGGAGATGTTGTGAGTGGGATGGTACTGACCGTGTAGGTGGTGCTGAACATGTACGTGCTGTTGTGAATGGGATGGTACTGACCGTGTAGGTAGTGCTGAACACGTAGGAGATGTTGTCAGTGGGATGGTACTGACCGTGTAGGTGGTGCTGAACATGTAGGAGACACCACAGCAGAAGAGTGAACGAGAAATAACAAAGAGCAGATAACTGAAGTTGACTATAGCCTCTGACTCATTTACCGTTTACACCCAGCAGGAGAGAATTACTTAGGGGAGCCATACAGACGTTCCAGAGAACACCAGAAAAAAGACTGCAAGGTCATTTAAATGTTTCACAGAGCTCTGTGCATCTCTGCCAGTTCCTCTCTGTAAAGTTCTTTCTGCCAGAGGCTACAATTAGTCCCAATCTATCACATTAGTCTAATGGGTTCCCTCTGAATTCACTTTTGAAATAAAACCCTGTTTTTTCATTTTATGGTCATCATTAACATCCTTGTGTTTAACCTATAAAAACCTTTGCAGGTTCACACAGATTCTCAGCTGTTCCGTGGCTACAGAAGGAGTTTTGGGAAGTAAAATTCGGTCATCCTTGTTTCTCGTATGTACCACTCTATGACAGTGATAATCATGGGATCAGGGTGTCCCTCTGTACTGAGCTCTGTGTTGGGATCAGGGTGTCCCTCTGTTTTGGGATCAGGGTGTCCCTCTGTTTTGGGATCAGGGTGTCCCTCTGTGCTGAGCTCTGTGTTGGGATCAGGGTGTCCCTCTGTTTTGGGATCAGGGTGTCCCTCTGTTTTGGGATCAGGGTGTCC
>JABJVR010031626.1:0-34573 GCA_025773905.1 Chitala chitala
ATATTCCATATAATCATGGACTTGTGTTCTGTAACAAAATGTAATCAAATTTTTTTACTTATCAAAGTAACCACTTTTTGCAAATATAACAGCCAAAAACGCTCATGGCAAGTTCTTCCCAACACTGTTGCAGAAGTTCTGACAAAAGTGTTGCACTTGTAGGTTGCTTTGCTTTCACCCTTCTGTCCAGTTTATCCCAAACCAGATTGATGGGGTATAAGTCTTGAAGACTGTGTTGGCCATTCCATGATTTGAAGCCCACCGTCTTTTTCTTTTCTTCTAAGTCAATTGTGACACAGCCTGTGTGTATGTTTTGGGTCATTATCCTTCTGTAGGATGATCCCCTGACCAGCAAGGAGTACACCAAAGAGTATTGCATGGTGCTGCAAAATGCTGTGGTACTAGTTTTGGTTCAGGGTGACACTCACTCTGTGTAAGACTCAGACCATCACACTTCCTCCTCCATGTATGACAGTTTGTGTCACACACCAAGGAACCATCGTTTCGCCTACTCAATGGCATACTAAAACCCTGCACGATGAACCAAAGATCTCAAATTTTGATTTATCGGTTCAAAAGACCTTCTTCCAGTCTTCAGTAGTCCACTAATGGTTCTTCATGACCCAGGCAAGCCGCTTTTTCTTATTTTGCCACCTTAGCAATGGCTTTCTGACATAAGGTCATATTTTCCACATCCATATTTTCCTTTCACTTGACCTGTTAAACCAGCAGATGAAAATCATTTCTTCACAGTTGAAACTGAGACTTGCATACTTATCAGTGTTAAGCTGTGCTGTGAGCCACCTGTCACACAAGCTTTTGATACTGTTGTGACTTTAGGTCTGCCAGACCTCTTCCTGTCAGAGTTTCCTCTGGTTTCCAAGTGCCTTTTGATGGTGTAGGAAACTGTACACACTCACACCTTGGCTTTCTTTGCAATTTCTCTAAAGAAAAGACCTACAGTTTTAAGGGTTGTAAACTTCTGTCTGTCCTCCTTTGTTAATTGCCTTTTTCTTGCCATTTTGAGAGCAATATACTACTTCCTGAAGTCCAATACAGTCCAAATATTGCTTAAGAGGGGATAACACGGTCTGTTTCAACACTGGTTTGATACAGACAGAGGGCTTGTAATCACCAAAAGTTGGAACACCTGTAGGAATTCTTAGCATAAACGTAATTTACTTATATTGATGTAGAACAAATGTGAGTTGTTACCCCATTACCTCTTCCCTGAAAAAGGCCTTTTTGTATTTTTTTGTTAACCTAAACTTTTTTTCCACCTCTGGCAGTTTATCGCTTACCTTTGTACCATTTCAGGTTATTCACTGGACTTGAACTGTTTACATTTCAATAAAAACTGGAAAGTTCTAAAACTTTTGATTGGTAATGTGTAAAAAAATTATATATATACACACACACACACACACACACACACACACACACACACAAAGCAAATATTAAGCAAACTGCACAATCTCCAAGGAACACATTAGGCAATGGCAAAGGAATCTAACATGCAGTAAAGCGGATGAAACACAGAAAGTAAAAGTTCTTATGGGATAAAATCACCACAAGCACAGATGGAGAGAATCCAGGGCGGCAGAAGGTAGATACAATTAACCAGCCTGAGTAATGCTCTGAGGCCGATGTCAAGTGCCTTCTTTCTCTCTGCCCCATTTCTCTGTTTAAGCAGCAAGCTGCTTACATGCACTATGCTAAACGATCAATAAATCACGCTGTCGAACTTTGCTGCTTCGTTTACAGAATAAGGGCAAAAAGGCTTGACAGCGCACAGGAAAAGGCAACCCCCTTCACCACCACTCCTCAACCTGAAGAAGATCATGCAAAGCGGACCTGCTGATAAGTCCCAGACATTTAACTGCTCATGTGTACTAAACGCTGGGAGGCAGCCTGCTGCCACTCTCTTGGGTTATTAATGTATCTGATTCTAAAAAAGCTTTGTGGGGCAGAAGAGCCAAGAGGACTGAAGGGGGAGGTGAGTGGAGGCCCACGGGTATGAAGTCTGGAAGCTTCCTCTCTGGAATGTCAGTCAAGGCACACATCTGAGGGCTCAGCTCAGCCAGAGGCGACAGCACTGACCTTATGTCAGATAATTCACGTCTCTGTTTTTCTTTCTTTCTTCTGAGGTGAAATTAGCAACAGCAAAGACATGATCAAATTTCATTGTTTTAGAACGCATCTACACGTTATTTTGCAGTTTGAAGCTGCGCCTTTGAAAACATGTGAGATGTGCTACACAATTCCAACATTTCCATATTGCACACTTGTATGTATTATTTTTTCACAATTTAGATTGCTATAATTTTAGTTTTTTAGACGGCTTTCCAAAAATGCTTCGCAAAGGGTTTGAAGCATATCGTGTGCATTGTCATCAAAATCACAGACATAACAGCAAGTCATTCATTCAAAATTCAAAGTAATGAGTAACAATGTTCTGACTGGTTTCCCAGTGAGTGAGAACAAAAAACACATAGTCAAACTGTACAATAATGAAAGCTATCATGCTAAGTATGAAAAACACAACAATGGAATGTGAACCATTACATTTAACATAAATTATGAATCATTTTCTTGTACTAATGTGTATTGTGCTGTCACTTTGCAGTACAGTATGATACCATGCCAAAGGCAGGTGCATGTTTCATTGGTAGGTATTTATTTTGTTTAATTGTTATGTTGCTCTTTAGTCATACTTCATAAATTGTCCCCTCCCAGAAATTTAAACACTACAGGGATGTCCCTGCAATAGATTTAAATTTGTACTTAAATCTAACCTGCTGCCAGCATCAAATCATCAGAAGTCTTAATTATTCTTTCGCCAGGCTGATATGCTTGAACTGTTCTTTTATTCAGAAAGATTAAGAAAAAAGAGTGTGCCAAAAATGTTTGGGAAAAGTCTGTAAGCTCTGGAATGTCCTTAAGCCTGTCATCGTGTCCTTGAATTTAGGAGGGCAGAAACTGAAAAAGATTACACAAAGGAATTTATCCTTCTGCATACCCACAATTCAAAGAGTAAGTGAAGATACATTAGCTGCATACATGTTAGGGGTTTTGAATAACATCGGAAGTGTAGGAAAATAAAGAGCCGTTAAATAAAAGTAAAATTCATCATTTAGATCTGAAGAATGTTCACCTTTTCAACTTGTGTAAAAAACTAAAGGTATTGTAAAACTAAATATCAATTTACTTCTTTTAGAAACAATGGTTATTCTAGCAGAGCCCATATAAGGGTAAGTTAATTGAAACTAGGTGTTCCTTCAGGGCAAAAGGGGAAAAACAGGAATCGCTGGTCAAGCCTGGTTGACCCGCCTACACTCACTAAACAAGAAGAAACCATTCAGTGCCCCACATCACCCAGCCGTCATGAGACAGCGCCGACATGTAACACACCTTTTTATCACGCAGGATATGGACGGGTAGGGGAGGTGTGAGTCTACTGGTGCGACAGAGATGAATTAAACAAGGGGAAAACCAGGCCCCTCCACCGCTGCACTTCTGGAAACACGAGCACGCTCTGCAACAGGTGGTCTCCTGCCATGTTGAGTCGCCGCCAATCTCCTGAACAAAGGCTCGAGAGGAATGTTGCTGGCATCATCGCTGGAGGTGGATTATGACAGGAGCAAGAAGAAGCAAGGGCAGCTGACAGGAGGACAGAGCACAATGCACCAGGAAGTAAAAGCCAAAGCACTGAACCCTGTAGCTATGATGAGCGCCCTGGCGATACTGGCCTGAGACAAGGGGTCCTCTGTGCAGACAGCAGCGTGGACACAGATATACACACGATGAGACATAAGGACATCGCTGTCTTTTCTGGGCCTCTTTTCCTCTCCCCATTATGCACACATAGCAGTATACTTTGATGTTTAACAAATACGTTAACAAACTGTTGTGTCACCTATAAGGAATTTGTATTTTAATTGGCCTTTTATCTTTTGAGAGTATCACGTTTCTTCAAAAAAGGCTTGGCCAAACTTTAAAGACTAGGCAAAATTTATGTGATAATGATAATTTATACTGTATAAAATACAGAAGCAGTGAAACAAGGAGAGATGTGGGAACACTCCCTCACACCAATATTTAAGGCTTTGAAACAAATTTTTAAATATTTTTGTCACATTTTAAAGTTATGTTTCCCCTCAGTACCAGACTCTCTCCCTTGATAAAATGTGTCATATTGCAAATACAACGAATTAAAACAATTTACTGTACAACTTCAAACTGCAACACAGGCTTTCAAACTGCTTTCATGGGGTTCAAAGCAACATGTACTGAATGTTTAGGGCCGGTCAAAGGTATGAGCTTGTCAAACAGCTTCAAGATCTCCTGCAGTCAGTGTGGTGAGTATTTGTCCAGAGCTGTGGAGTCAGTACACATAACCTAAGACTCCACTACTTTAAGCACTGAACATCTTATTAATTGTATAATAAAATTATAATATAACCTATTTCATAACAGGATACAATAAGTAAAACCACTATTTTTATGAAAAGGAACTATTTGACTTCTTCTGCCTAGTGTAGGCCCAAATCGATGGGCCTACAATAGGCAGAAAACACATTCTTTTGGTGGTTGACTTATCTAGGGAATATAAGTCTTAACCTATATTACTCCTGTCATGTTTGGGTGTTGACTTATACACCAACATATATGGTACATTTAGTCGGAGGCTGTACATTTTTAATGAATCCTGACTCCAGTAACCCAATAACTGTTTCTCGCCCTGACTCCACAGCACTGAATTTGTCTATGAATTTTAAATGCTGTTTCTCTTTTAAAGCAGAGCTTAAAGTTCACACAGTATAGTGTTAAATTCCCAGATGTCTTGAGTATTTGTGACCAATGAAAAGAGAGAAACTCCCTTTATTAGATACCAGACCAGTGCTCTGATTCAGTTCCATGCAGATAAAACTATTAGAAAATGTAATGCATTGCAGTTGATAATGCATGACTTTCTGTGTGGAGTTGTTTTATGCAATTTAAAAATACAACCAGACACTAAGTAAATGTGCTAAAGGGCATATTTTCTAACATCAAAATGGATCAAATGAAATTTTCCTCAAGGTTTACATTTGTGAACTGTATCACTGACCTTTAATCTGAAGCTTTTAATTATTCAGAAGTAAATTATGCACTCAAACCACTGTCACATCTGAGGCTTGTGAGATTTTTTTTATTTAGGAAAATATTTAGAGACAGGTTTGTCTCTCTACATAGTGAAGCATATATTTTGAAACTGTTTTATAAAGATTACGTTAATTTTTGTTTTTATGTATAGTAGTGATGTCATAATATAAGGACATAAAAGGACAACTTTATCTCTCTATTGTACATTTACTGCGCAGCAGACTAATGTAATACAGTAGAACTTTACTCACAATAATAAGGCAATCACAGAGCCATGAAATATCTACCCAATGCATTAATTTCGTAGAGAGGAACGCTGAAATGTTGAGTGTATTGCTTCACAAAGGATTTCATAATAAGGTATGTCTTTTAAAGGATCTGTTTCACTCCACTTTCAGATAATGAAAGCTAAGTGTATTACCTTCTGTTAGTAAGTGCAGGCATTCTAAAACTCTAATTACCTGTGTTAAACAGCAATTAGTGAGTTATTCTGCAGGTTTATGTTACCCATCTTGACCACGACATGCCAGGATTATAAGCATGAGCAGACATATATGTGCATCTCTGGTCCTCACAACAAAGTACTATAAGTGCAAAGTTCATACATTCTTTCTTCAGTTAATGTAGTTTCCTCCCATAATCCAAAGACGTGTGTTTCAGGTGAATCTGTGTGTTGATCTAATGTACTTAAACTACATTTATTCATTTAGTAAATGCTCTTATCCAAAGCGACTTACAACATTTCACATACATGTTACAATGAGCTAGTGCTGAGTGTTTCACTTAAGGACACAACTGGGCTGGGATTTAAGGTGGGAGACTTCGGTATCCCAGCCTCATGTGCTACCCATTGAGCCACCATGACTACATGCTTGTTGCCTGAGCTGGGCTGTTGAACTCACATGATGCTGGATTTAAGGAATCATTTGAAAATGAATAAATGTGCCTTTTTGTGATTTATTAAACAGCCAACATTTCTTCTGTACTTTTCTTCTTGCACATATTTTTCCGTTCTGACTGGGGCAAGACATTTTGTCTCAAACCATAAACTCAACACTCAGTCAGCAGCCTATTAGATCTCAATTTAGCATGTATTTGGCAGCAATGCTTACATTATTTAGTTAATAACCTGAACACATTGTAACATTGACAGCCATGTTTGTTGACACATCATAATTCATGTGTTAGGCAACGTGGTAACAAATTAAATACCCATGAAAAACATAACAAAACCCAATAGCATGAAACATGTGGTGACTGCTTTTGGAGAAAACATGAAACAGGCTACTAGAAACTGAGACGTCAAAAAATGGAATAAAGTTAAATGAAGAAAATGTTTCCCATAAGTATTTTAACATCATCCACTCTGGAAACACTAGTTTATGTGGAATGAAAAGATTTTGGTTTCTGAAGGTGTTCCTTAACTTTTACCCATGTATATTACATTCTTCAGAATAAACAGAACATGAGTTAAATTCTAAAAACACAAGGAACGTGTGAAAAAATTAAAATGAGTTTTGAGAAGAAAATTAGTGTAAAGAAAATTGGGATTGTATAAACAAATAGAATGTGAAAGACTAACTTATTTTATGCTTCAATTCCTTGTGGAAACAGTCAGATTATCGGGTGCTTTGCTCATTTTTTTCTTAATGTACTCTATACATCACTGATTTGTGTTGAAATAACTTGTGTTTTTGCCACACATTTGCGTGAAAATGGCCTGTAATATTGGCTGAAACACTATTCTGGGGTAACAGCCGTGATTAACGCCCCGGCTGAACCATTAATGAAGCTGCAGCTCTCCGCCCTTTAGCTTTCTGGCTGACATCCTATCGGCTGTGTACACTTGACTTTTGTGGACTGTTGAGAAAAATAAACCAAATATGTCTGTTTGCAGCCTACCACTGTACTATTGTTTCATTTAGCCATTTTTGAGAATGCGTACTATTGCTTTAAAGGCATTAGGCTTTCATTAAAACGTACAGATATCTGGAACAAACTATTTCACACATTTACTTTCTTACGGGCCACTGTTTGTGCAATGAGGAATGTGTCTTTGATATACTGAGTTTGTACACAGATGCAATGATAAAATGCATGAGTAATCTGACATTAATAATGTCCAGCTTGTCAGGAAAGGAGTATTTTTTATAAGCAAATGCATAACATCCTCATTTTTCATAGAAAGCTGACCTGTTATAATGATTAATTTTTCTCTAACTTATGAATCTATGTCTATTTGATATGATTACAGAGAGATGCCGTGTGTCTCTATTGCTAGCGCGTCTTGCAGTTTGTACCCTGAAACAATAACTTATATAAGTAACTCTGGATTATAAGGAAATATATTTGTATCCTAGTTTTGGGTAATTTATATCCTGAACTACTTTCACCTCTACACCAAGCCATAAACTTGATATTACATACCAAAAAAGTAAAAAAAAAAAAAAAACTGCACCAAACTCCCTATCTTAACTTTTTTGTATGAATCCTATTAAATATTTATGCTGTATGCTTATCTTTGTGTAGTGACATGAAGTGGCTACCGACATTCAAAGAACACCATAAAACAGGCTAGCAGATGCTAAAGGGGATTTAGTTTTACAATGTATGAAGCCACTGTGACTGATTGAGCTTTGGACAAAAGATATTTGCTCACATCTGTGATAATGGTTATGGCTCTGGAGCAGTGGCATTATTAGGTCCAATCATTCGGGGCTTTAGCCTTGACTATTTTAAACCCAGCCCTGAATATTTTCGCCTTGAGAAAGGAGGGGTTTTCTAGCAAAGCAACAGACAAGCCCCAGGCAAACTTGACTTAGCCCCTGATCTTTTCAGTAGCTAGAAACTGCCTTGCTCAGGAGACATAGTCATTCAAAAATAAACTGCAACAAATCAATAAAAATGTATTTGTTCTTCATTTATTTATTTACTTTGACTGAACAGAAAAGAAGACTTTTAACTGATGTGTTTTGATGCACTAACACTGTTCTTCAATGTCTTTAAATAACATCTGTTGATGTTTGTTAGAGGTGGAAAGTACGTGAGATTCAGAAAAACTTCTGCAATATAAACTGTGACAACATTTGTCTAGAAAGAGCTTGGCGTGTTGAGGGCAGAAGTGTTTGACATTGGTTTCAGCTGTTTAGTACTAATGAGCAATAGTGGTCTGTTCTGTGGCTGAACAGTGAAGAAATGAAAGTAACAAGCAGTAACAAATTTTGAAATGGAAAAAACTATGATTACTGATGTTTTCGCGGTAACATCCCTATAGGAATCTGAGATAAAGAAACTATCTAAACAGGATATTCCCCGATGAACAAATATTAGTTGTAGGAAAGCTGAATTCATTTACATTTTGCTTGCAATTCAATTATTATTTTCTTATAAGTGGAGAAAATGTGACTTTTGTGGCGACAAAGTATAAATCAGTTTCAACGTGGACCATTGATTAAAACACAGAAAAAGAAATTTAAAAAATGTTAATTGTATCTTCCACTACATTCCTCAACGCTTCACGGGTTTACTAGGTGCCATGATGACTAACATGCTGCAGTAGGTCATAGAACTGAAAGACTTTAAGGACAACATCATAGAGATAACCGTTGTTAGATGATATAAGCTACTTGCTTGCCATAGAATAGGGGGAAAGACATGAGATGACCCAAGCAGACAGGAGAGATCCTTCTGTGAACATCTGTAAGAACATTCCTGAAGTGAATCAGTTTTTTCAGAATTCTTTTCCTGAGTAAGAAGACACTGTAGGTTTGAACTGAACAAGTGTGCGAGATTACTCAATAGTGAGTAGTACATATTTAATAGAAGGGCCCAGCACAAAGGTTGTGTAATTCTGCAAATGCATAAAAGTGTTAAAACACGGTTCTTTTCACATCTACAGTACACTTGATGAATTTTATATACACATATTTAAATGAGACATATACCAGTACTGCAAAATATTACAACATTTATATTCTCTTAGTGTTTTATTAGAAACATAAAAAATGTGAATTAGTGGTAAAATAAAGGCTTTACATTATGTAGGACCATTAATGTGCACCTTAATGATATTTTTCACATATATAATGTAAATGGATGACCATCATTGGTTAGTTGCACACTGCCGTTGCTTGCAGAGAAGATGAGAATCAACTGTAAAGAGACCAGAAATACTTGTGTTCAAAATTAATAAAACAGTAACATATTTTAGGGTAAAAAAGGCTACTGCTGTGTAGCTTTAAGGATTGTATGAATGAAACTGACGGTGAATAATGCCATGAACAGGATGCACAGAGATGTTTCACCATGTTATTGCAACAAGGATGACATGACGTGAAGATACACTGCACTCCGAAGAAAGTAACATTTTATTAAGAGTATTCCTTATTCATTTAAATAAAACAGTTATCAAAGGCACATACATAAACAAATGCATGACAAACGTTTTAGGGATTCATTTAAATTATTATTCACAAGTAATTTTACACATTATTCACAAGGATAACGAAATACCATTAAGGCTAAATTAGTGCTACTTATCAAATTTTTTTTTCAATTGTTTCTTTTTAATTTAAGAATTCGTAATTGTTACTAAGCATTAACATTTGTAATCCAGACTGTTGATGTGCAAATTGCCTTTGCAGTCTCTAGTGAATAATATATCTACTTTGTTTGACACGGCTTTAATTCCAGTAAATAATATGGGCCACAGTTTTTGATGTTTGCTTTGCTCATTAAAACCATGATTTCTAGGTTATTACTTGAGTCACTGAAGATAAGCCAATGTGTATTCATACCTAGTTTCACGCAAGAGAAGCTGCTTACTGAAAAATGCATTATAATGTGCAAAAATTATGTTTTTAACAGTTTAATAAATGTGTGAAATGTCAGAAGAAAATTTAAAGACTACAATAAGAAAACCTAAAATCTTTCATGTAAGAATAAACCTTTTTATGGATAAAGAAATCAACAACTGGTGAAAAAGTATTTTACCTTGTCTTTTTTACCAGTATATATATATATACACACACACACACACACAATCCATAATGAATGAAATGTCCTTCAAATATACAAAGAATTCTTCTGTGTTCCCATGATGTGTACTCACATTAACATGGATGACCAGTGGGTTACACATATGGATGAGATACAAATTCAACAACCTTCTGATAATGTACACGTACAGTCTGTACTTTCACAAATAGAAAATGCATCTTTGGACAGGATGCTCTGATGAAAACAAAAGCACTGAATTATACATGCATCTCATTGCATCTAACTTGTAAAACATGTTGTGCCTTCTGTTTAGTTAAAGATGTCTTTTCAACAGCCAAATGTCAGTATGGGTTTTAATGACTATAGGTTCTGGGAAGTACTGTATATGGCCAAAGGAAGGAGACAACACACACACACACACACACACACACACATATTTACATTTTATTTATTTAGCAGATGCCTTTGTCCTTTATTCACTTACAATGAATAAGAGTAAAAAAAAAACGAGGTCAAAGCACACACAAACCAAGTCCAGGACACACAAACTTCACACAGCCACACACACATCTTTTTCAAGCAATCTATGACTATTACTATTCTATGCATTTACCGCTCATTTCTATAAGTTGCAAGTGTCATCTTTTTTGACATTTTGTCTGTAACATCAGCTATAAAAATACAGCCAAAACATCTATTGATGGATATATAGGTAATTTGAATTCGAATGAATTTCTGCTTGGCTCTCACAGTCCCAGTATTTTTGACATATAAGATAACAATCATATCACATACAATGTCAGTTTTGAAATATTGTCAGTTTCCTAGTATTATTATTAGAATTCAGTAATGCTTATCTAAATAGGTGCAATTCTCACAGCTAATAAGCGATAGTTTAAGCAGGAAGACAAACATTGCCCTTATTAGTACATATTTAAGTGCTTAGCGCTGAATTACACAAAAATATTCTGGGTCTCGGGAAATGAGTTAATTCAGTTATCAGCTTCTGGAAAAACAAACAAAGGACAGAGAGAAGTCAGACAGTGTGGATGGCAGGCTTGATTAGAAATCCAGACTCATGCCAGGAAAAGGCAGAAGTCTGGAAAAGCCGTTTCATGTGATGTATCAGGTCGCTTGAGCACAAGGACATTGACAGTACCTGCAGTCTCCAGTCTGGCTAGCAAGGCGATGATGTGGCCAACAGAACGGAAGCTCTGCCTGACTCATGCCTTTCCCCACTCCCACCCTCCACAGCCTGTGGGCCAGAACAGAATGTGAGCTCATTTGGAATGGAGTGAATAGTGTGGTGGAAGGAAGGGGTTAGGTCTGTGTCTGGGGGGGCAGAGGCCAGGGGGAGGTGCTGCTCTATCTCTAACATGACCTCTGACAAATAGGTTTTCCTATAAAAATGTGCCTGTTTGCTGACTGAAACTATTACACCAGATCAGTGTACACAGAAACCAAAACGTTGCCCCCAAGGTACCTCTGTTCCCCCACACATTATCTTCCAAACACTACGCAACGTCTTTGCGACCTATTCCAGACTCTACCTTAATATGACCACGTGTGCAGTTATAATTATCATGTATATCGTGCCTTCTTAATTACATTAACAGTTATTAATAATTAAAATAATAATTAAATAATTCATGTTCGATAAAAGGTGTGTTTAATATAAGTCTGACCACAGAGCCCTATGAAAGTCTTATTGCATAATATGTCATGATTTTACACCCTTTAATTAATACTTTACATTAGTTTCAGTTACTGAAGAAAATGGGAAAAGAATGTCATAAAATAAAATGACTTTGAACTGATCAACTTGTGCTTTCTGAAAAGCAGTTTGAATTTGAACAGGAACGAATTAACAAAATGAACAGTTCTTTTTCTTCCTCATCTGGTGCTTCTTGGCTAGACCGCTGTTATATTATATTGTATATTGTGTGTATATGTGTGCATATTATGCATTATGTTTTGTGGCACAAAATTTCCATTGGACAACAACTACAGTATCCTCCACTCCAAACTGCTTCCAGACTTCTGTTATACTTCCATTGACAACAACATCAACAACAACAACAACAACAACAATAATAATAATAAAAATAATAATAATAATAATAAAGGCTCAATATAGAAGACCAAGGAAATTCAAGAAGTTACTAAATTTTATATAGCACATTCACAGCATTAGCCCAAGGCAATTAACAAGAAACTTAAGGAATAAATGCAAATACAAAGGCAGAGCTAAAGCCAGACATTAGCAAAGAAGAACAAAAAAGGCATGGGGTGGGAAATATAAACCTCTGGGAGTCCACTGGCTACTTAACCCATCTAGGACATGGTACTGTTATACAACATAAAACAAAAAACACTGGAGCATGTAAATGTAAAATAAAACGGTCAGCCTATAGCCAAGTCTAAATGAGGGGTGATCCCAGGTGAAGGCCACATCTATAATGCCAAAAAGTGATTAATGGTTCAAATACAACAGCCAGCTCAGGAGATACCCAACCCAAGCACTATCTGGACATGTAGGAAGGAGAATGGCAAAATGTATCAGTACAAACATGGAAGATGTTCAGAACATGACCCAGGTCAAGATGAAAATGGAGGAAGTGAAGACTTTAAACAATAAGTCACTGCATGGATGACGCTACCAAGAGGTACATAACCTGTTTTATAAAGCCATTTATTATTCAAGGTAATTGTCCTCAACAGCTGCAGGCTCAAAGAAAATACAGGTATTATAACTATGGATCAGACACTGAACACCTCATACTGAACACCTCATACTGAACACCTCATACCACCTTGAGGTTCACCCAGAATGTGGGCAGAAAGGTATACAATGAGCAACAACAGAGAAAAACGTATTACCGACATTGTCACAAGTAGCACAACAGTTGCACAACATCTGGGCACCCACAGACACAATCAGGTTGTATCCACTGACCAAGTCATTAAACGTTTAGTACATCAGTACCTGACAGCTGGTATGTGCTTATATTTGAGGCTGTGAACACTGACGACCTCCTGGCCACCCGTTCAAACAATGAACAGCAGAACAAGAAGGAGGGAACCTGCCAAATGACTGTAGTCATTACAGATGACAGAAACAACAAACAGCGGAATATAAGAGCAAAGTAGATTAGATTAGCATGCTTCAGAAAGTTGAAATGTTAGCAATCAAAGTTGTCTACTGCAATGCCACCTGCTTTCTGTCTCTGGTGACCCACTACACACTCATGCATGTTATCTATAAATTCAAATTATTAATGAAATGTGTATAACATAACAAATAGCTAATCACACTTATAAATGGTCAACAGATATAAAATTAAAAAAATTGGACAAAAAAGGATGTAGGAGAAGTAGTAGAAGCTTGTAACAACATTCAAAAAATAAATGCTGGATAAACTTATTTGAGTTTGTGGGAGCAGCACAATAGCATTTTTATTTGGGATAGGCAAGTGAGATTTATACTGTAGATATAAATTTAAATCTACATACATTTATTATTAGGCTAATATATGTAGATATGTTAAGTAGAAACATCACCATGTTCCCGGATGTAAAGTAATAAATTATATTTTATAACCGAATTAATTTTTTAAATATTGCTTTGGTTGTACATGGTGTATTCTCAATTTAGGATTTCTGTTCAGAGTTCAGATATGATAACTATCAGTGAACTTTCAGATGCTCCCCTGTGAGGGGGTCACTACAGCAGATCAACCAGCATATGGTTTCCAATCCACACATGGACTCAGGACAGGTTTTCACACCAGATGCCCTTCCTGACACAACCCTCCCATTTTATCTGGGCTTGGGGCCAGCACTGCACATGCACCAGCTTGTGCAGATCCAATGCCTGGGATGTGAACTCCTAACCTCAAAGAAGGGCACTAACCATTTAGACAGCTCACCATCTCTACCTCAGATGTAATACATGACGAAATATGTGTGATCACCATGACTGCATTTACAACAAACTACATTAAATCCATCCTTTATACAACCAAATACTCATCCTTTAGCAGGGCCATGGGTGACAAGGGGAATATTTCAGGTAGCCTAGAGCAGTGGTTCCCAACTGGTCCAAATTCAGGGTCCATATTTCTACTTAGTCATTAGTGAAGGTCTGTACAAAAGTTAAATCAACATAATTCATTTTATTGCTTTAACACACCATGTCATTGTCAATTTAATTTACTTTTTAATGATATATTGAGTAGTTTCTGGCACCTAGAATGTTGTTTGTATTTGTTTTTTTCACAGAATTCAATGCTATTATTAACTGAAAATATCGCATTAAAAAGATCGAAGGACTGTAGAATGTGGTGAAAATTTTAAAAGACCGTTAAGGGGTAGCATTCACTGTCAGGCAGCTGTGCATTAGCCACTACAACTGGAAACAGTACTTCAAAATAAAAGCACTGTACCAGAAATGTACTATACTTTTGGGTATTTTTTGGGTACCCAAAATTTGGGTTTTTTTTGTTTTTTTGGATAAATGTAACATGATCGCAATTCACATGAAGTCCATTCAGCATGTACTTGTGACCCAATTTTGGACCACAACCCACCAGTTGGGACTCACTGGGCTAGAGCACAAGGCAGGGACAGGGGGCCAGCCCATCACAGGGCAAGCACACACACACACACACACACACAAGCAAAGAGCAACATCACTTTACATCACTTTCTCATATGAAAATACATTCATAACTGACTTAATTCATTTGAGCAGGTAAGATTTCAAAGCATTAATGATGCTACATACTTAACCTAATTCAGAGAAGAGTGAACTTCATGTTGAGTTTCTAATGAAATAGAACATTACTGGAAAGAGGTGAAGACTTTGAAAAAGAGAGTGCCCACATCATAAAGAGGAATTTCATTTTAATCACTTCCACTCATGATGCTAAAGAAAGCAAATTAAAAAACCATCACGATAAAGAACTTGAAATTCTGTCTCATCAGTAGGACAAGCAGCACTAAAACAATAGTAGCTAATGCCAATAGTCAGTGTCAGAGTACACGGGGCACTGAGACAGAGATTTGAGTGGAACCTTGAGTATCAAGTGAAGTGCTGAAAACTGTGCTAATGGGAACAGCACTCATCCTTAGGAACATGTTAACACATGTTTAATTTCCCTGGCTGGGGATGCTGAGAACTACATATGCTCAATACACGAGATCAAAGTACATAAAACCAAAACTCCAATGATAATAATGCAATAATTAACTTCCACTGAAAAATGGGAATTTTCACTGGTCACTTGCAATTCCTTATAACAAACAAATGCAGCAAATTGTGTTTTAGATACCTGTCGAGGTACTTAACATTTTTTTTCTCTCTCAGAAAGCTCCCTTTGAAGCATCCATGTGTGCCTTTTCTTCCTGTTGTTGTTTGCAGCCGTCTACAGAAAGTGAAGATGCTCTGTTTTCTATGGAGCAGAGTGATTGTGCCCCGACAGGCCACGGCCTCTACATTAAGTGCTGGCTTCATTAGCATTCAGACAGAAGGCCGCACGGTCGGCAAGAAAGGCGACGCTTGTGTGGGTCCTGTCAATCACGTGAGGCACGAATGCGCCTTTAATTAAACTGGATTAGGGCCTGTGCTTTTGTTCCACTATAATCCCCTCATCTCAGGCAGCCTTTCAGCACGGCCTGAGGAGAAGGGGCCCGCAGCTCACTCAATTGCCCAGTTTTTTTCCCCCTGATGTGAGAGTAGTGTTTGACCAAATGTTTGACAGACAAGTTGTGTGGGCCAGAAGAATGGACTCAGCTAACAGAGGCTTGTAATTCCATTAAAATGAACAAAAATCCTCCTGCCCAGCATTCCACTGACAGACAGACACATTTGTGTTATCTTTATTGTGGCGTCTATGGAACATTGCATCTGAAATGCTGATGTATACTTTGTAATGTAATACATACCCTTTATGCTGCAGCTTGGTGTACACTATACCATGCTATAATATCAATATACACCGTAGGTGAACATGTGGTCATCATCATTTCTCGATGTATAATCGAAGCAGATCAGACTACATTATGTACTCACATGCTTTGATAGAAACGGCAAACATTTAGTAAACGTTAAAATAGATTTTCATACATTTTTTTATATTGAAATATACCATCATTAGCTTTTCTATAGACATGACGAAACTGCAATGGACAGATTTTACACATTTTTTCTAAAGTTTGGGCAGGATGGAATAACATCATTCATAAAAAATGTAGGTTTTAAAGACTCCCCAGGGCCCGAGGAGTTTTATGCAAGATTGAGTAAATCAGCCCAAATGCACCATTTAGCTTTGTCTTTCATTTACACGCAGGCTGATTTATCTGTTGGCTTGCCCCTCCTTTCTACAGAGTGCACAGTCAAGTGGAGCTAATCTGAATTAATTAGAGCTTGCTCTCTCTTGAAAACACAGGTCTTCTTGCAAACTCCCCACACTTAAATCTTTAGGGAATTAGATTAACAATAAAGTTGAGCTCAGGATGACGCTTCTACCAGAAATGATCATTGCATTGTGTTGCACTGGATGGTCAAACATGCATCTTCTAAACATGTAAATATAGGTACTCATAATGTAACAAAGACTAATAGTTTTTACTGTAACATACACTGTAACATAAACTGTAACATAAACTGTAACAATACATAAGTGAAAGAAATAAAGCTGCAAGGTGATAGGGACTGTGGGGGATGTGTCACATCAGACAACCTGTCCAGCACACCTAGGTCCACATCTGTCCACTGTCTGAATGACATCTGTATGTTCTGAGCTGAACCTGGCAGCCAAGATACATGGATGGGCCTTGTACCAGGGTCTTGCTGGCAGATGGCACCCCCAGTTCTGGAGTGGGTCCAGGCAGAATCATCACAAATCTACACTGGATATTCATAAGTGGCATTCTTGGACTGTTTAGCCCCTACATGTCCTCATATACATCTGCTCCAAATGACTTAGACACACAAACTCAGTCACCACAGCAAATAGTAATCCAATGTGAGGTCCCCTCACAATCACAGAATGTCCACATAAACAATGCAAAAATAATTAGGCATAAAGTGTAGCCTAATTACTGTCCCTTTCTGCATGTTTTCAACAGGAAACATTTATACTCGATCATGCTTTTGGTCTTGAGAGTTGTAGAGAGAAAATGTCTCTCAATTTTCCACTCAGTTAAAAAATGTACAAATGCTGTTTTACAGTTGCATCATAATCCTGTTTATTAAATGAATTTTTGAAAGCATACTGTAAAATTGTTTTTAAACATACACAGATAAGGACCCTTGTATATCGTTAGAAATACACTGTATTTAGAAAACATTTACATTGTTCATTTTATGTTGCCCTCCAAAGCAATTTATGGGTCAATGCCAATAATTAGCACAAAAAAGAGAAAACATCTGCAAAACTAGTCTTATGAACTTTCAGAGTTAAACGAAAAACTGTATTATGACCAATAGACCTCACAGTTATACAAAATATGGTTTAAAAAATCTGTGATATTGCCTGAGAAATCATGGAACTTACTTTTATTTTACTTTGTGCCTGACTTCATATATGTATGAATCAAATGAATTTGCTTCTTTCCCAGGTTTTGTTGCTGACATTATATTCTGTGATTTTTTTTAAATGGGTAGAGGCAATTTAAAAATCAGAATTGCCTGTACAGTGAAGACATTAGAAACAATTCTAAATGTGAAGGTCATAATTATCATCCATAGCTGTTGGCTCTTAGTAATTATAATAATTCCATGTATTCCTTTTCCACAATTCTGAAATGACTGGCAGAATATTGATCAGTTAAATTTGAATAATGAAAGAGTTGAAAGAGTTACACATAGAGATATACAGCATAATACACAGATTATGCTAAATTTTATTCTGTTACTGACGTATGTAGGATATTCCTGCACATAAAAAGCATTTAGACAGATTCAGAACACTAAGCCAAGATTGCACTTCTGTTCCCGACTGAATTCTAACAAAGTGTCCTGTTGGAGCAGCTAAAGACCTAGTTTGATGGCAATATTACATGGGTTTAAGACATGTATTATATGGGTTTAAGACATAATTTATCACTGGTACATCATTGCTTCTTCTCCAAAAATATAGAAAAAACACATGGTGAGATCAAACTTTGTATGTATGAGGAACTAATTTTACATGTACCTCATTCCTTAACTTTATGATTGCAAGCATATGGACCTTGTATGTAAGTGAGAAGTTAGATCAAAATGGATTTGAAAATGAGAGGTTAATTCATATGGGATTCTCAGAAAATAAACCACACAAAGGATCAGGCTGCATTGGCTACTGGCTCAACTGATTGTCCCACTGGGAGTATAGAATCTTACTTCTACCATAGGAAAACTTTGTGTTATTTCATGTGGAAAATTGACATAGTAAAAGCTATGCATGTATATGTACTGAACTAGACAGCCATTATTTTACATCCTGTACTGTATCTTTTTGACATATATATATCAAAAATTTAAACAGAGATATATATATGAACTCTAACACAGATTTTCAAAAATGCATTCAAAAATGCATTCAAAAATCCTCCTCACACTGAATTTCAGATATAGATCAATAGAGACTGCTTGTCTTCGCCTTCAAACCTAGGAACTCTGGTTCAGTCACATCAGCATTTCGCTGCCTTATTTGTTGAAAAGATTTATTCCTTCACAGAGGAAATAATTAAACAATGTAATGAAACGTAGCCTAGAGAGCTGCGATGCGATGACAGCTTTGGTTTCTTTAAAAACATGAAGAACTTAGCATGGGTTAAGTTGTAATATCAGTAAGGCTATAAATTTTATCACCTCCCTTTTCAGTCCCCATTCTGAACCAGGCCCCTTGTCCTCCCTACACAAATCCTGATTTTGGAGTTTGCTGATGCATACCATTCCCCCAGTTCACAACGAAACATCATCTGTTTATTATTTGTTAAAGGCTTAACATGTACTTATGGTGGCAAACCAAACGTTGGCTGAAATTGCATCAGTTAAAAATAGACCAGTATGATTTTCTGCAATATTGAACAGACTTTATTATTATTATTATTATTATTATTATTATTATTATTTGTTAACTTGTATAGGTTTTCTTTGTCACGGTTACACAATATTTCACGTCAAATTAATACTATGTGTTTTGCTTCCCTTGATATGAAGCAAGTCTTCACCAGAAATATCACATTCCTGATATTATAACTGGAGCTCCTACCGAATAGTTTGCCTTATAATTTTGATTTCACTTCATTAATTGTTTAAACTGGCCTTGCTGTGTACCAGCGGTTTCACTAGGAGCTTAAAATGGAGGGGCTAAGCTTTTTCTAGGAGAGACTCCATCAAGAGTATTTTAAGTGGTTCCACGATGTAACTTGATTCTTAATGACTGCTCATATTTATTGTGGCAATAAATATTAACAGTAAACCAGACTCTTCATAACAGACACGAACAGATTTAATAATAGCTGTTTCTGAAATTTTGAAACACGTGTTCACTAATAAACAAGCTTTGTCCAGGATAGACCACAAAAATCACAATCACCACAATGGTCAGTAATCCCAACCTTCTACAGTCCCAGGTTAATCATCGACTTGCTGAGTTCACTATCTGGCAGAAAACTGATGATCAGAAACAACAAGTGTTCGATTCATAATTTTATACATTAAATACAGTATGCAATAATTCAACTGGTTTAAAAACAATCAAATCAAATCTAAGTCAGACTTATTTTTTAACTGCAAGGTCAGGCTAAGTTTTCTTAGCATTATAACTCTGAATGTAACCAATTGAAATACATTACTTGATTAGTTGCTGAGCAGCATTTTCCCCTACATCAGATAATTGTTCTAAACCCATAGAGTGTTCAGAAATATAATGTTTAAAGTTAGTGAGTAACATAACAACAAAAGCATATATTGACTGAACATTAATATCACATATTTATTCTGGGGGCTGGGACTAGAGAACATTTTAGGGTGGCTAAAGCCTCTCTGAAATAGGTCAAGTGATGACCCTGCTGTGTACTATTTACCCTAACAGATTTTCCCTAAAAAATGCACTGAAATATGGTATTTCCTGAAAATATGGTAAAAGTTTAAGGTAATCAAATTCAAGCCATGAAGACTTAATTAAATGAATAGTGATTTATTGGTACAGCACAACACTGAAATTTTGAGTGGCATTCAACCTGACAATTGTGGTTTGGCGAAGTGGATGGAGGGTCAATGGGTCAGGGAGGGGTCAGGGCCTTGCGGGCTGGGGGGAGGGACTCCACGGGAACTGAAACAACAAAGAGGTTTCTGCTTCTTATAAATATGCCATGTCTCCTTGGTGCATCAGTCACGTGTGTCATTTTAAACTAAATTCATAGAGAGGTATGTGCACAAAATATGAAACCAGAAAGGAAGAAAAATAAATAAACATAGCATAGAAAATAGAACAGTCCATTAGTGTTGATTGTAACTGCTCTGTTTTCAAAGTTTGCTATCTGTTCTCTGAGTAAAATTAGCCAGATTGTGATAACAAGGGTCAGAGCAGGGAAGACAGACAATCGATTACATTGCTGTTGACCATATGTAGCTGTACTTTTCCTTGTTGTGACTGTGTGAAGAAGCAGGAACTACATGGTAATTACATGGTAACTCTCTCCACCACTCCGTCATGGTCCCATTTCTGTGTACATGATCACCAGCTCTTCTGTACTCAGTTCTCTGTCAAAACCTACGTAACCATCCAGGGAGGCAATCTGAAACTTTCCACTGCTGGTTTCATAATTGCTACATGGAGACTAATTAATTTTACATACATTCACCAATTAAAAATGCAACAAAATTCAGACAGAGCTAATAGCTAGCTAATGAAAAATTAGCAAAAAGTAATTTAGGTAATGTTAAGTACCTAAAGTTATCAACTTGATCGTAAAAGTAACAATCACAATAATTTTCCTGTAATTACCTTTAACTGCCATTTCCTGTGATGTAATTATTTTCAAAGGAAGAGGGAGACTTTTATATGCAATGACTTGCAATACTTCTACATTTTAAGGCAAGAAAAACTGCAGTTATCACGACTTTTCTAAAAAATGGAGAGGCAATGAAAAAAATTACTTTTGATGTAGACATTTATTTCAAGACATATACAATATTTCATTTCAGCTCGTATTTTTGTTAAAGATATTTATAAAAAATTCATTTATTGTTTGTTAACAAATTAACACAAAGGTTTTCTCAAGCTCAAATTAAAACCAATAATGGTCTGTTACAAAAAAAAAAAAAAAATTTAAGCTGGGATATCAATTGCATGTCAATCAGTCAGAAAATGCTAACATGACAATAGAAAAGGTTTTTAGTAGCACACCCCAGGTGTGTCTTGATTTGCACAGTGTAAACTGTTATATTTGCTATTGTTAAGTGCATTATGTCATGTGATAGATTGGCACCTATCCTGGGTGTCCCTTGCCTTGTGCCTTGAGCTCCCTGGGAAAGGCTCCAGGCCACTTGTAACCCTTCACAAGATAAGCAGTTTGGAAAATGAATGGATGGATGGTAGGTGTATTTGATTTTTAACTTATCTACTGTACTTTACAGTGCAACAGAAAATGTACTAAGCTCAAGATTAAATTTAATAAGTAAAATGCTTTTTCTTTATTCTTCCAGTAAAAAAACTGAATATCTCAAATGTACAAATACTTATTAAAAATATAGGTGAATAGATTCCATGTTAATGTGCGAACACATGCAAAAGGAATTATGCAGCTCATGTTAACTCACCAGTGTCTATAGAATGTGTAATATAGTTTGACTGTTCCTGAGTTTAGGCACATGTTATGTGAATGTAAAAGAACAGCAGAGCAATGAATTCCAAACAACAAATTCATGCAATATGATGCAGCTTTTTTAAAATTTTGGTTCTTGTGTTCTGTTTATTTGTTGCTTAGAGCCTGCAGAGATAAAAGGCTGAAATGGCTTTATTAGAGACAGAAGAATGTTGTGTTTTACTAGAGATACAAGCTCAGACAACAGAAGCCACACCCACATGTGACAGAGCATTGCACTTGAAGTGATTAATGCCAGCCATGTTACACCCAGTTCCTTTCATAGCAAGGGGAGAGGAGGGGAGAAAGAGGCTGTACAATTGCTGGCATCTGTCAAACAATGAGGCCACACTAAAGCAACATGCTAGACTCATTAGGCCACCTGGTCAGACAGTATTTTCGGGGGGGGGGGGGGTTGCAGGAATTATAAATACAAAAATCTAAATAAATCTCCTTCTTTACCCTAAGAGAGACACTCAAGTTCTCAAAAGACTCTGGAAGCATTTAGTGCTTGTATAAGCCTATGTGTTGAGCCACTGGCATGAAATTTATGCCTGATTCTCAGAGGGTGCATTATAAAGTGTTCTTCTCCTCCTTAAATGGGCCAGTGGGGCCTGTAAAAATGCTTCAGCTGTTTGTAAAAATACAAACATACAATTTCCTTTAAGTCACAAGACATAAGATAGGAAAGATGTTAAAATTATTACTTTTAAAACATATCCAGAAAGAATTACAGTAGAAGCTAGATAAACAGCTGAACATTTCCTGCTTTATAGTCACACTTTAAGTGGTTTGGTAACTGCAGATTTCATCATTTGAACTGTATATGGAGTCAAGAAGTACCATGCATTCTTAAGAATTACATTTTTTGTTAATTTGTAATTTTAAATCAAATTTAGTGATAAATGTAGCAGTATAGGTGAATGGATCAAAATCAAACATTTTAATGCTATCTTAAGTATTTCCTAAAAGACATTTTTTCAGAGAGTATTTAATATGTATGTCATATTTTTGGAATGCTTGTTCCTGGCAAACAGGGCAGGCAGCTATGAAACAGAAATGTCTGTTTGGTCTCCAGCTTAAAATTTGGCTACAAGTTTGTCTAGCCGCATTCACAGAGTCCACTGGTTTAAAAGCCAGTCGATAAACATTGCCCCTGAAAGGACTGGTCCCTGGGCCTGATCTGGGGTTATATAAATACTTAAATACATATACAATGGTGTTTTTGTATCTCAACGCAGATCAGACATAGGGAAGCAATGCAAGGAAATAACTCTAAACTTAATGTTTTAAAACATTTATTTTTCTATATTTGCACTCAGTTTGTGAAAATACAAGCACTTCGGTAATGAAAACAGACACTGAGTCTTTTTTCCTAATACATCCTGCTGGGTGAAGGCTATATGGTTCAGTTGTGAGAGAGACAGGCTTCAGCATTTATGAGTAAGGGGCTGCTGTCTGTTCCCTCCCTTTGCCACCATGTGTCTTGACCTACAATGTTTAGACAGTCTAAAGGTCTTCTTTAAACTGGCAGCCTCAGATTACAAAAGGACGCTTCTGTAAATGTCTGTCTTGTTTATAACAGCTGCAGAAAAAACAAAGGTGCTACAGGCTAATTATGGGAAAATTGACAGGCTAATAAAAGTATTTTAAAAAGAATGTCTTTTATTGGAAACTGCAATCAAATTTGTTAACAGGGTCAAGCAAATGTTTTAACTGTAAGATCAGAAAGGACACCGAAGTGTAAATCAGGGATTGCATTTTCTGTCCACCCTTTTTTGGTTTTCCCATTTGTGCCATCCTTCTGTTGTTCTTAACTTGTGTACCTGTAAACTACATCTACTGATGGTATAAGTTCAGAGCTCCATATGCAAATGTTTTTCATTTCCTGAGGCATGCTTTCACAGGACCAAATGAGGTATTTAAAACAAGTTTGCATGCTTTGCATACAGAGCTTCTCTTTGGAGAACAGACACCTGTTCTTTACGTACCATCAAAATCTGTATCAGAATCAATAGTTTGTTACCACCACTAATGTTACCCTAGGCAAAAAAAAAAAAACAAAAAAAAAAACACAAGTGCATTGTTGTGTTTCCAGCGGGGCATTTCGCAATTCCTACACTTTATAACAAACTTTTGCTCAACTCAATTGAGTGATCGAACGTCCTTAAGTGATTTGGAAAAGCGAAGGGGCACCGAAATGACCTTGCTTACAATGAGTCAACGCTTAGCGTGTACCACAGCAGCAAGAGGTCAAACAAACAAAGTCAGCAGCTCCCCGCTTGCTGCGTTTTCAGCCCATCGGGCTGTTTTTGTCATTCAAAGCAACGCAGATGAATCCTCACTCCTCTCTAATTAGCATACTGCCTCTATATAGACCGCGAAGTATTTGAAAAACAGTGAGGGGCTGAAGCAGCCTTCCGAAGATAAAAAGCACCTTCTAAAAACTGACTGCGCGCAGCCGTCTCGGTGATTTATGATAATCAGGGATGCTGAAAACTCTGGTTCAACTTAACCGGGATCACTGGCGAAGAATTTAAATATGCGTGCGCGTATATAGCCTATGCATATACGCGCTTTGACACTTACAAATCAATGTTTGTACTATTCTCTAATGCTTATTCGACAAAACAAATCATTGTGCTTTTCTTACATTGTACCCATACAGTATTTAAAAAGACAAAATGAGGAATCACTTTAGCTTTTACCTCGCAGACTTGATTGTCTTCTTTCCGTCACCCTGATGGGCTTTATTTGCAGTCAGTCAGTTGGTGGTTACTTCATTTAGCATGTCAATAGAAACTGGGGGCTTAAAATAACTTAAAATTTATTTTGGGCTGAAATTCAGAAAGCTGTGGTCTGGTCACAAACGCACGGTCCGCTTAGACGGAATATTGCTGTCTTGCAATGAAAACGTGACAGAAACACATAGCGCGAAGTAAAAATAGAGCAGATTGGATTTTGCTCTAATCATATCTGTAAAAACCACAGGCAGTGTTTCCAGAGGGCAGAATACAGAGTGAGAATCGGAGAGTCTCAGCAGGGAAGCGACCGGTGCTGGATGTAGTGTAAATTGGGAAAGGGGAGAACAGAATTTAGTTGGTCTTTTTTTGTTTCTTTATATTCCACACTAATTTCCGCACACACAATCCAAGTATTTGAACGTTCTGTTAAATTATTTATCATAATGGAAATAGTTTATAATTGATTTCAAACATTTTCCACTAGCTATACAGAAAAAAAAAGACTTTATCATTCCTGACACATCCATCTACTTTTTGTAAACTAAATATTTTTTAAAGCATGGTCTGTTTAAAGGAAGGTATTTTAAAGGTATATTATTTTTGAATATAACGAGCTCATTCTGCTATATAGCAAAGGTAGTCATTGATGCACAGATAAAGATGAAGTCAAGCATAAAGAATTTGGGTATATAAAAATTACCTTATAGCGGCTGAAATATTTTTAGATACAGACTTCTACTTGTTCTTTGTTTTAATACTGCCTGCACTTGTTTTCATTAGAAATATCTTTGCAAACTTTGTGTATACTGTTCCACTGAGTTTATCAAGTCTGGTTCCCATACAAAACAAGCAGCTTTTCATCTCTGTGACTCCAAACACTGCTTATAAATGACATGTAGAAATTTACTTGATTTTTTTCCCCCTTCTCCCTTGTTGGCAGACTCACCATCTGCCTTGGAATGAAGAGCTTTTCAGGCCTTGTTTGGGTGGTTTCCTGCAGGATGCACTGCACAGAACACATGAGTATAGATCAGAAATAACACTCTTATACATTATAGCTTTACTTCAATACAGCTGTCTGTCAGAATGAGTGAATTCATATTCTACTTGTTTTAAAAATAACTAGTGAATTAGGGTGAAGTAAAGACTCTAATCTTTGCCAGTGACAAATAAAACCCGCAAACAGGCGATGATGCCATAATATTTCATACATTCTGTACAGTCCCTTTGCAGTGCTTTCATCACTAACCCAATGTGTCTTTGCTTGGCCTGTGTGTACTCTTGGGCTTGTTGTGGTTTTGGGAAAGAGGAAAACCTCAAGGTGGCAAGAACGGGTTTCACAGCAGCATTCGCACAGGCTCCACGCCACCTACCCTGCCTGCAAGACAAGATTGATGCTTTTGCGGAACCGATTCCACACTTTCGGAAGTTGAGCGTGTACCCTTTTACTGTGACAGAGATGAATTGGCCCATTAGGGAGTGCGATCACATTTCATACTTTGGGATGTGAAGTTGTGCCCCCCCTCCAGCCTGCCCATCCCCCCACCAGCCTTTTGAGAGCATGAGATGAGCCACAGGGTAGCCCAGGGAGCATCTCAGCAGAGGACATTGAAGTGGCGAGGTGAGTTCTGTCTGGTGTCTAGAGGAACAGCAGGGACAGAAATGTTTTTTGAAAGGGCCGCCTCCATGCTGTGGAGATAGACTGGGGAGTGTATGATGCTTCTAACTATGAGCTAATTCATGATCTTTGCACTGGGGGCTCAGTATTGAAATTCATGACTTCTCCCACCAAGATCCTCATAGCCAGCTGTGACCCTTGTTAAACTCTAACAGACTTTAGAGGTGGAGGTGTTGGATCTGGTCATTACTGTGAATGCCCACGCCAGCCTCGCTCCTCAGTTACCCATCCTGATGGAAAATGGAGGAGCTTTAATGAAGCAAATTTACTTTTCAACAGGAAACTGTTTTTGTTTGCATTGTTTGCCCATCAACAGCACTTGACTAGTTTAGCTCACCAATACCCCCCCCCGCCCTTTACACAAAGAAATTATCTGTGTTAATGAGACTCCTGAGTACGAATTTAGGATATTTGTAATGAATATTTGTTTTTTTCCCCTGACCAGTTTAAAGTTGTTCAGTTTGAATACTGATTGTACTGCCTACATCCTTCTGCAGTTATATTTAATCTTGAAGAGAATAAAGTATAAATTTCATTTATTTAGGCTATTCAAAATTTCTACTTTATTATTGTGAAGTTCATTCTCTAATGTTATACTTTGCTAAACGAGGTGTAGTAATTCAGAAAGCAGAAACATTTGCTGACTACTACAATGCAAGTGAAGCATGTTTACTTTTTGGGGACAGACAAGGGAACTAGCAACCACCTTAAGACTGCTGAGGTTCACAGAAATACTCATAAAGGGCATAGATAAGTAACATTAAATTATGTGCAGTTTCCTTAATGTGCTTTTGTACTTAAAAAAGTGCAACTGCTTCAAGTGTGCGTTACATTCAGATAAGAAGGACGAAGAACAATGAATGAGGAAAAGGTGAGGGATAAGAAGGTCTAGCTCATTACACAATGCCATCGAATGTCTGATTTTGAACTTTGCCACTCTCCTTTCCTGTTTCCTGCTACAGTTTTCCAGTGGTGGCTATTTCAGACCTCAATTGTTGCTCCGTTTCCATGAACCTGGTGCCCAGCTTCAAAAGAGAGCCAATCAGGGAGAGCCGCACCATCGCTGGGTGCATGTATGAGAGCTGACTTAACATTTGGCAATAACTGAAGAGACGGGGTGTGGTGGCAGTTTTAAGGCCTGCCAAGGAAAGATAAATACTGAAGGGCTTCCTCTCATTTTTATTTTTAAACTCCAGCGTTTCTTGGAACTGTGACCTCATATTGACATGTACATTTAGCTGCATCTGAATTAGGTTTATCAGACGGGCTGTAGAAGCTGATGCTGGCTTGTTTCATGTCTCACACATGACATCATAAAGCAGTGCTTTTATGAAAGGATGCTTTCACATGGTTATAACACATTCCAAACTGTCAAATAATCCCTTCTATTATAAAGTAAGTATTATTTATTATTTAGTAAATTATTAGTAAAACCATTACATCCTATGCACTGAGTACTTTCCATTCAGAGTACATGGTTTCGTGGCTTTCAATAGCCATTTTTACAGTCCATATGAAGCCTTGCAGGATGTGTAAAGTGTATCAGGAAAGTCAGAGTTTCACAAGTCTAGTGCAATGTCACAACAGACATGCCCTTTCACGGCAGCAGTTCCCAGGCCTTTGTGGAGACAGAGAATGAGAATTTCCCTGTTTTGTGAGTATTTTAGGTACATGTATATCAAGCCAATTCAGGAAGATGGTCCTTTTCTTCAAATCTGTAGATATTTACATAACTGTGTTAAGAGAGATGAGATTGTAGTGGAGTAAGTGAGGCCGCTATGGTAAAAATACCACTTGTCAGGAAAATAGTTCATTTAGTCGCTGGAGCTGGGGGCCTGGGTTTGTAGCTCAGCAGGCTCCTCATGTGTTCACTCCGTGTGGGCTAAGGCTGCCTGGGTCTGAACCCAGGAAGGGCAGCCATCCATTACAAGAGCAAATTTACTGCATCACTCAGGCTAATGAAATAAAGAAAAATCAGGAAAGTTCTTATTTAACACCTGGTTGATTTGTGTTGTAATTGCCAACTTTTGATTAGATTGTGTTTGTATAATTTCCTACGACTTACATTCCTTATGTTGTCAGGTTTTACCTTGAGTTATAGCCATCTTGAAATATTTTAAAAGGAAACTGTTTGTTTTTGGGCAAAACACAACTTGTATTAAATACCAACAAAGAAATTAAATACAACAATCTCATTCGTCCATTTTAATTATTTTTAGCATTTGACATAAAGGACATATGTTAAAAACAAATCATGCATTAAAAACATTGGCAGAGTCATAAAATCCACTTTTAACACATAAAATTTTAAATCGTCATTGATTTCTTATTCATATATTTTGCAATTTTATTTCTGTTGGTGTTTCTACACTGTAAAAAATCCAACTTGTCTATTTTCCACTCAATTATAATTGACATTAGGTGGACAAACTATAATTTTGAAAGCTACACGTAAAAAAAGAGTTTACTGAAAAATTATCCCCTTAATTTTGTACTAACTCTATATTGTGTGTTTACTTTACTTTGAAACCTAATTTCATTCCACTGCCAGTTCATTGCGCAGAAATTGGGTGTTTCAGTCGTCTTTGCAGCCATATTGAATTTTACTCTAACCAATGGGAAGATCATGGTGGCAGGAGTCTAATTTTTAGATTTTCATTATTTATTTGTTTGTGGCAACATGCAGCGTTTTCCTGAAAATGGCTACTATTAGACTGCCTTTGTGGTTCTGGGTTTGTGCAGCTTTAGCTAAACCTTTAAATGTGCATTAAGGTAACGCTGGCCAAGGCGTTCACATTAGGGAACTGCGTTAATGTTAGTGCCGAATTTGACAAAACCCTCGGTTAGGTGGTATAGGAGACATTTTTGGAAAAAAAAAATTATAATAAAAATAATAATAATGAAGTCCTGGGTGAGTAGGCAGCACAGTGGTATGGTGGTTAGCCTGGGGTTCAATTCCCACCTTGGGTCCGTGGAGTTTGCATGTTCTCCCTGTGCTTGGTGGGTTTTCTCTGGGTGCTCCGGTTTCCTCCTACAGTCCAAAGACATGCAGGTTAGGTTGACTGGTGTGTCCAAAGTGCCCTGTGCAGGGTTGGTGCCCTGGGTGTCCCCTGCCCTGTGCTCTGGGATGGGCTCCTGCAACCCTCACCAGGAATAAGCGGTTAGGATAATGGATGGAAATCCTTGGTGGTTTTTTTCAAAGCTTATGCAAAAAATTGAAAGTGGAAAATGATAACTTGAAGAGTTGTAGATAACCCACAGGCAAATGAACAACAGAGTTTTAATTTTTACCACTTCATGGCTGTTCTTACTGAAAATCTTAATGGATACTGTACGGTTTTTGTTCAACAGTAAGTAGTGTTGTCATGCAAGTATAGCAAACAGTATGAAATTGAAAACGCAAAGCGAAAAAG
This sequence comes from Chitala chitala, assembly GCA_025773905.1. NCBI lineage: Eukaryota > Metazoa > Chordata > Actinopteri > Osteoglossiformes > Notopteridae > Chitala > Chitala chitala. Next base: position 29,838 of record JABJVR010031626.1, read on the forward strand.
AAATCGCACATTCAAAAATCACAGGACCTGAAAATTGCAAATGGTATTAATTTATAACTTTGCACAATTTTGTGTATAGGCTTTGAAAAAATGTCAAAGGATTGCATTTTAATTTTTTAAATTTTATTTTTGCATTAAATACCTCCCATTTATGTGGAAGGTAAATAAATATAAGCAGGCCTTAAATACAATGCTGATTTTTCTACTTTACAGTCAGATCTTTCCCGCTTTTTAATTTAAGAATGTGGAGCGGGTGCAGGGCGGTGAATAATAAAAACTGTTAAGAGGAACAGTTGATAAGAGTTACCTCGATATTCACTGCTAGTCCTAGACAGAAATGACAGATAATGAGTTTGATTAACAATGCGAATCTTTGACGCAGCTCCTACGAGTCATTTTGAACATGTGACGTTGCAGCAGCGTTGTCTCATTTGTATCAAGTTTAAGGTACCGAGTGTTTCAGGGTGTCGTCTTGCACACTTGAACTGCGAAGTGAAGATTGTAATTACTAACATAATAAAGTGGATTTATAAGCATTGTTATGATGGTGAAATTACGATATAAAAACAGCACGGGGTGCTCAGCAGTTATTATTTTTTTTAACAGTGAAGGTTCCGTGTATCGTAACACTCAGCGTCATGATATTTTAACTGCAAAAGCTTTGGGTTTTGTATGTTCGGTTACAAAGTACCTTCTGTAGCGATTATTCGTTGGTGAAATAAGAATTGCATTTGTTTAAGTCGTATTATTGTGTTTATAAGGCATTCAACTTGTATTTGCTACCACATTATGTGCAGTTGAATAAGACACTTAAAATGCATAAATTTAAAAAAAATGTAGTTTTAAAATCTACCAAGTAGGGCTGAAACGATTAGTCGACGTCACACCACTTTTATACTAAAGAGACATTTATTTAAAATAGATTTTACACTTTATCAAGGAAACCTCATATTTCGATTGATATTTAAAATTTACTCAAAAGAAGGTATTGCATTCTTGTCACTATTTTTGGTGCATGTTTTATTCACAATTTAAGAGATTTTGCTTAAATGTTGCGTCAGTTCATCATACTAATAATTGATAAGAACTTACTGTTTGTTGTAAGCCTACTTTTAAGTAGCATAAAACAAATATAACAAAACTAGTGTTTTTATTTGTTGAATTTGTAGAAACTCAGAATGGCGCTGTCATTGACTGTGGCATAAGATATGTATTACATAGGCACTATTAACAGTCTTGTTATTGTTTATAAACAGGGATGTTGTTTTATAAGATACTTAATGTCTGCATTTTTTTCAGGAATTGCTCGTGCTCATGCTGATCATTCAGGCTAAATTGTGCAAATTTGGTAGCTCCAGTGAAGAGGTTCTCCTGAAGCACATTCGTATTAATCACAGAGAAACAAACTGGCCCTTTTCAAGACTACATCTGCAGCTTCAGGACTTCAGGTGCACTAAGATCCCGTCTATCCTGAACTCACATTAGAAAAGCAAAGCAGGGGGAGGAGGATAATTTTACTTTCTCATGTTAACTATGTGATTTTAAAGACGTCTGTAATGAAAGGAAGTTTTTCACTCATATTGGTCATCATCTGAGAAATCAAGAAACTATACAATGTTCCTTTACTAAATGTGAGTTTAAAACTAATGTTCTTTCAAGCTTTACTGTCATAGAAGTAGGCATCATACTCTGTATTGCATCAAGAGTGCAATGCAGAAAATACTACGCCAATAACAAGTCTTTATCTGAATTAGATGTGTTTCCTTTACAGGCCATGCCGTTGTGTGTGAACATCTCTCCAGACCATCTGAAAAGACACACTAAGAGAAAAATTGGAGCTCTGTGGTGAGTTCAATCTCCAGTTTGAAGACCTAGATTTTGGAGGAGCACTGTGTGACCTTTTTGACATATCAGGACTTCTAAAAGAAAGGTCCTGTTTAAAAATATGTTATGTGAAAGATTAATTTGGTCATGTTGAATCTGAGTCCTTTTCTGTACATGAAAATGATACCAATTTTCTTTCATCTCCCTCATCCAGCATGTCTGCTGCTTCCTCCACCACAAGTTCATCTGATACTTGAATATTGCCCACAAGTCCAAACTACAGGAGGAGTACATTTACGTTTCCCTCAGTGTTTGATATTCCTACCTTCTCCTATGATGTTGAACTAAGGCTACATGAAGGAAATAAAGTTTTCAAAGGGAGTCAAAAAAGCCTAAATGTAGAGGGAAATGAAATTGGGAAATCCTTCAGAAACTTGCAGAGGAAATTTACAAGTTTACACCATACCCAGCATGTCACGAAAGGTAGACAGTTGCTGTTGCTCTTGTTGCAAAGAATCAAATATAAGTTTGGTAACTACAGACCCAAGATTCAATCTGTTGGCCGTGAGGAGGTCAATGTGAATAAAAGGAAAGTTGAGGACTGCCATCGGTGCATCAAGAAATCCAAAAGGGAAGAAGTAAATTTTCTTTCTAACCACCCAGAGGGTCATGATGATGACAGCTTAGAACAAGAGAGAGTGAATTTGTTGGAGGAAATGAAGAAAAAGAGAAGGGATCCATCAGTTATCTGCCAAAAGATGGAGTTTACCTCTTCTCTCAGAAGGAAGGAGATAGTAAAGAAGGCTCCAATGGTGTCTGAAATCCAGATGGCCAGCTTTGGTTTGTGAAGATGAGGTTGGTCTGTCTGTGGGTGGCAAAGTGGGGGCAGCATTTGTTTACAGATTTGTGTCTATGGATTTGATTTTTGATTGTGATCCGTTTTGACTAACAGATATGTGCTGAGTTTAAACGTGTGACAAACGTGGACCTGCTAATGACTTTTCGATCCTCACTGGACAAACACGTGTCATAGTTCCTGCAGCTGTACAGAACAAAAAGGGGGATGTTTGGACCAGAATTCAATGACTTAAAGGATAGGCTGGACAAACAGATATCCCTTATGGATTAAAGTAATTAATATTTGCTGGGAACAGTTTATTAGTAATCTGCATTTTTGGAGCACAGAATTCCCTATGATTTTGAGCTGTACCTTATTTTAATAGTGACACATGCAGAGAAAATGCAATCAATTTTGAATCTGGTGGTGTCTCATTCTGATAATAGAGAGGAAGGGGGTGTGATGGACAGGAACACTAAGCAAAGATGAGTCAATAAAGGCACAAGACTCCACCACCAATAGCATTAATATCTATCAATGTCTGTAAAAATGTGCAAGATTTGGAGCAGCATTTTTTTACTTGTTAAGGGAATAGCACCAGATTGAGTCCCTAAAATACTAAACTTATATTGATTCCATGCTGTTTCAGATTTTGCTTAGATCAGTATAAATGCTGTAATAAAAAAATGTATTGTGTACTTTCAGCATATCAACATCGTGGCACACCGCAAAGCTGCTGTTTTAGAGGGTCTGCCCATGTAAACACATGAAGATCCACGTTTTCTTTTCAAGACATGTTTGGTGAGTATGTGTTTTAGGTGTCTGTAGCTATGCCGTTGCATTTTAGTGTGGTTGCATGTTGATGTATGTTTATGCCAGTATTTTTTTCGGGTTCTTTGGCTTAACCATGCAGGACACAGATTCTTTGGAGAACCAAACTAAAGCACTGAAAGTTGGCATTCTGAAGATGCTTGAAGATCATGTTTTTGTTTAATTCCCTGTTAATGTGACTAACATTGGCATTGTCCTGGAAGATATTGTGCTCAGGGATCTTCCAGACCTACCAAATGCAGTTGTCCTTCTCTTTGGACTCAATTTTGCCTTGAATATGAAGTACCCCAAAGAGGTTAAATATACCTTTGAGGTAACAACTTATTACTTATAACTTAACATTCGGTGATGGCTTTTTGTGTACACACAAATGTTACTGGTGGCCTTGGAAGACAGAATGGCACTAATCCTTTTACTTCTTCATATTTTGTTCTGAAAATGTTTAACTTATGTTGCAGCCTTTTATCTAGGCAGTTTAGAGATTTTTTTGATAGGCAAGGTGATTTTGCCTTGATATTGATAGTTCATACATTTTGAAGTTTGCATTTTATTTTATTTGTGTACTGTTCTATAGTGTAGTTCAAGATGCTTTTATAGTTGACTTTATTCTAAACTGTTTCATAGTGCACTTAATTATACAGTTCGATAGTATACTTCATTCATAATAGTTCAATTGTGGAATTTGCCTTAGTTTTATACTGCACTTTGTTACATTAACACATGGTTATGTTTACATTTTTTGGTAATCGTGTTTATTTTGATGTATCACAAACATTTCAGCTGCTTGAAGAGCAACGTGTGTTTTTTGTGTGTGTTGGCTTCTCTAAGGTGTTTCAAGGAGGGTTTCTGTGCTACTGATAGCAGAAATGTTCTATTACAACTTTAATCTGACTTTGTAATACATGAGCCAGGGGTCTTCCATTTTGTCATTCGGGTCTCCTGTGAGCACCTGCAGACTGTCACGTCCCGCCATGTTTCCCTTATGTAATTTAGCCTTCGTTATATGTTGCCAGCCCTGTGTATTTCCCTAGTTAATTCCTGCCGGTGTTTGTACCTGTTGTGTCCTATATATATCGCCCTCTGTACCCCAAGCCCTTGGCCAGTTGTTAATGCAATGTTATGTTCCTTGAAGTTCTGTTCTTTGTTGATCCTGATATTTGTGAACCATTTGATTTGCCTTACCTTATTGTATTAAAAACCCCTTTTGCACATTAGACTCGCCCAACTCCTGTGCCTAAGTTCT
>JABJVR010031636.1:0-31254 GCA_025773905.1 Chitala chitala
TTACAAATAAATTTCTGATTATAGTTTTTTATATATATATATATATATATATATATATATACAAACACACACACACACACACACACACACACACACACACTGTCAAACATATAATGTCTCCTATATGTCAAAATGAGAGATCACTGGTTAGCATGGATTAGCAATGAGCCCTTCAACTGTAGTAACAACAGTTGTCTACAAATCTTAAAATATTTCTATATCTTAAGTTTAATTTTAGTGTAACCAAGGTAGAATTAACAGCCAAAACTCAATGGGCCTCCAGAAATTTTATGTCTTGTAATTTGGGTCACATATTCCTATCCTTTTTTCCATTTATTTTTCTTTAATGGAAAGAAAGCATTGTAGATCAGTTTTGTTATACAGACGTTTATAATTATTCCATGTACTTTCCAAGTTTTCTGAACTGGGTAATGGTTTCTGAACCTTCCAGCCACAAAGACGCCATATTTAATACAGAGTGGCCAACCATATGTCTTACATTGACAAATAATTTTTTTCTGAAGCAAATAGTGACTGACAGGAGGAGGAGGGGCCATTAAAGGGGCCTATTGGATTTCTTCTGGGGCCAGTACCCCTATGGCCCCACCCCTAGATCTACCTATTCCTGTACTCCTCATGTACACTTGATAGCTATGCTTCTTTTGATGTGCCAGAGAAAGACAAGGATTGTCCCAATATATTAAACAAACAACTCCATCAACAAACATATCACAAGTACAACTCTACAGTAATTATTATACAGCATACTTCTTTTAAAACATGCACATAAACAAGCAGTTACACTCAGAGCCAATGGGAATAGCACAGCTGACCTCAAACCCACTTCATTTGTGTAAACAGAGGTTTTGCCTTACAATCCACCACTGCATGAATTAAGTTTTAAAAGCATTGGATATTGACAGTAAAACCTAAGAGGAAGGTTTGGGATGTTTGCTCTGTTAATAAATGTGCATATTTCTATGCTTTTTCTTTTTCACACAACTACTTTATTTATGTATTTTCATTTTGGCATTACATGATCTGAAGGGTAAACTCTATTACTTCAGAACAGAGGGCTGGCGTTAAATTAAATTGTGGTTAATATTGAATAAATACTGAGGAGAAACTCTGGTTTATAGGTAGTGCAGTGATTAAGAGGACAGACTCAGATTTATAAACTTAATGGTTCAAGCCGAAGACCTCTGGTGTCAAACCCAAACAAGCTGCATATTTCGTTTTGTAAATGGGCAAAAACGTTAGCTTTCTTTGCATAAAAGTGTTGTGTAAGAATGAAGCTTAACACACACCCCATTTCAGACTTGCTCATCACTTTTCATCATTTTCGTGCTACAAAACAACTATAACTACACAAAGAGAAATGCTACGCATGCCAACGGCAGCCCTTAATTAAATCTTTAACAGCCTTTTTGTCACAGCTGTGTATATTTTCACCTCTGCATGTCAGTTAAAGTTAGAGCCTGTTGGGTTCATTGGATACAGTTAATATAATCTTTCTACACAGAGTCTTCTGGCTGGCACAGATGTCCCACTCACCTGTACTGGGGCAACTGAAGCTGTTGGTGGTGACCTCAGTGGTCCAGGGCTGAGGGGTGATCTAGGCATCCTGAGGGTTTCCATGGCAATGGTTCTGTGGCATGGCATGAAACCTGCAAAAGCAAACATAAAACATGCTGAAAATGATCATCATGTTGCACGCCGAGTTGTACAGGAACCATGTTTTTATCTTACCTGTTATTACAGTGACAGCAATACAGTTTTATCGCTGTATCAAGTCAAACTGAGTAATGCGGAAAGTAAGGTCACCTTGTGAGGCAAGGTTGAATGCCTTGATGAGGGTCCTAATGGTAGATGGGGAGGATGAGGAAATATGTGCTTCACCCACGTCCTGGTACAGCCTAGCCACATTCTTCAGCACTGAGTTTACTGGGCTCCACACCACCTCCGGTCTAGAAGACACACTACAGAACACAATACACGTTCAGTTAAAACAGACACCAACACACATACATACACAATACACACAGGCACACATACAGTTATTACTGTATACCACAGTAGTCACACTCCACATCCCTCACCTGCCTACACACAAACGTCGACCAAAAGTACTGTCCATTAACAGCCTCGCACATTGCAGACAGAGCCCCGCCCACCACACTGAGATTCTCTGCCCACATGCATGAGTGTGCCCCATCATACCAGCACAGCGTGCCGTCCCACGCTAGCGGGTCTTACTGCTGCTTCCTGGCCTCCTCCAGCTCTCTGCTCAGCTCCTTGTTCCTCTCCTGAGCCTTGCAGAGCTCTTGCTTCAGCACCTCCAACTCTTCCTGCGCCTGCTCCCTGATTTTGTCTGCAACAACCACGGCGGTCTGCAGGTCAGCCTGGAGCTCCTGCCACTCTGCCATCTCCTCCTGTGCATGAGGACAAACGTCCAGGGACAGGGGCAGTCAACACAAAGCACAGCACTGATAATGTCAGGATGAACCCGGATTTGTCAGATCACTTCTTGGGTTGATTGATATGTAACAAGAATAAGATATTTGTTCACATATGTAATGGACTTTACTATCAAACAATTCATTATTAGTAAAGGTATAGTGACAAAGTTGTCATAGTACATTACAATCTAATTTTAAATATAAATACATAGTGACCCATATGTCACAAGAACAACACTTAGCTTGACCTGAACGAACATTTTATTAAATCCTGCCCCTACCAACGATTACCTTGTACCGGTGTAGCAGAGCCTTCATGTCATGGTCCATGTTGCATTTTTGTTCCTGGAGCTTTTTGACAAAATCTGGAGATGACAGACCCATACCATGAGGCTGAGGAAGGTGCATAAATGGTGGAAGAAGGAGGCCAGCATGCAATAAATAGGGAGCAAGAAAGCTGAGTGGTCAATAATGGATGGATGAATCTGAAGGATGACAATAGCTCAACAGCGCTCCCATGTGGTGAAATTGTGTGTTTTTTTTTGTTTGGACAGCTAGAAGGGGGAATGGAATATGTTCTCACTCAATTAACCAAATTAGCAATTAATTACAAGTCAGACAACTCCAAAAATACACTGATATGAAATACAATATTTCTTCAAAGCAAGTCAAAACAGTCCACGTTCTCAGATGTACCAGCAAAATGTTAAATAAAATGTAGTAATTCATAAAAAACCCACATTTTTACAGCCCTTGGAGATTAACATCCTTGGTTGTGGAAATATGGTGAGCATAAAGAAACAAACCTCTGTTTAGGAACGATGGCAGATGACACGTCCTCAGTATATCCACTGTTTCTAATAAGCCATCATTTAGAATATTAGGCATACAGTGTGGTATTACACAAATCCCCCATGACCTTTCGACCCTGTGACCTGTGACCCTACTCACTCTCCAGCTCTGAGATGGCCAGGTTGTCATGCTGCTTGACAGCGCGGTACTGCTCCACCTCATCCACCAACTCAAAGATGGTCTCCTTCATGTCCACGATCTCCGCCTCCTTCTCCTTCAGCTCCGACTGCTGCAGGGCTACCTGTCTTTGCGCCTCCTCGCGGTAACTCCAAAACTTCCCCTCAAGCTGCATGCAGCACCCAAAAGTGTATGGAGAATCCACAGGCAGGAGGTACATAGGGTACACATATGAAGATCGCAAAGATGAGGTGTCACGCTGGCCGAGGTGTGCAGAAACACACACACACACAGACACACAGTCACAAATGTATGAATCATGCAGACAGACAAAATGCAAATGACAATCAGACCATGACAAAAAGTCAGAATAACTACACATGAATCAAATGGGACTAGTAAATCATTTAGAAACAACAGAGCCAATATATTGTTCTGACTTTAATTAAGCCATTCATGTACAGAATGTGGACACACAAACACATACACAGAAGTACGCTGTTGTGTACTATAAAAGTTGCAGGACTGAGTCACCTCGCTCAATGCATCCTGCAGTCGTGCAGCTTCCGCTTGGGCGCATCTCAGCTTCTCCTGTAGTGTGCTGACCTCACCATTTGCCTGCATCATGCCTGCACGCAGGTCCTGGGTGTGGCTCTGGCCACCTTCCTGATGCTGGGTTTGGTCACAGGTATCAGCCACGCTGTAAGGCTGCATGTCCTCCTCTGGTCTGCTGACATTGCTCACCTGTTTCCCAGCCTGGGGACACTCCACCCCAGGACCCAGCAGCACCTTCAGTTTGGTCACCTTACCACACAGGGGTTGAATTTTGCAGTCCAGTGTCCCTTTAGCATCCCAGCTGCCTTTGGCATGAACATTCTTCAGTGGTGCCACCCTACGAGGCCCCACTGTAGCCAACACAGGCCTCTCTGTGGTGTTGCCATGGGGATGCAGGCCTCCGCAGTGCAAGGCTGGCTCCTTTACTATGGCGGCCACCCAATTCCTGGCTGTGAAATTAGGCATAACAAAGAGATACATAAAGTTGTCAAGTCTCCACTATACATTGTTCTTAGCTCATTTTTCAAACTGTTCATCACTTTTAAAATGACTACAGGCAATAGAAAACATTGTTATAAAACAAACACAACAAAAATAGCACTAGGGTTCGGAATAAATAACATCTCTGATTAATCAATGAACACAGAGATGAAGGTGTGCTTGTACAGGTCATCCTGTGTCTCTGCTTATGGTTAGAGGAAAGGGAAAGGCAGTCATACTAGAGGCAGCCTTGGTTCTGCCCTGTGTGTTGTTGGCCACGCTGGTGCAGAGGTTCCTCTTGCTGGCTATGCTGCTATCCTGGTGGACCACATTTACCACCACTGAGGAGCCAGAGCTGCTCTTCATCTGGAGGACAAACAAAAAGGCACCACAAAATCCCAACACTCCTTCACCTCCTGGACACGTTCGTTTATCAACATAGCAGGAGTCTTCATATTTGGGTAAAAGTTATTGCAGTTAAACCTGCTGTCAAGAACTGTTCACCGCAAGTAAGTACAGCTAAAAATTTCCATATGCACAAAATTATTTTATTTTTGCATTGTCTGGAAATGGAAAAATTAATTTCTGTCAAAGGAGTAATTTATGAGCTGTTTGGACCAACAGATCCGGATATGTTATGAGATTTCACAGCAATCTAAAGTTCTGCCAGGACTAAAACTTTCCAGTAATGTGTATCCCTGTTAGCAGTGCTGAGCTACCTTTGTAATAAAGAAGGGATTAGAGGTGTGGGTAACCTTTGTTGATGTCATTGTAGATGGGATCTTAGGAGCAGCGTTGACCCGTGTGGTTGAAGCGACGGTGTCCCTGCTACCTCGGAACCCAGCACGGGTTTTGTCAACCCCCGTCACCATGTGTGCAGCAGTCGCCCATCGGCTCCTGCCCAACTTCTTTTTCAGCTCTTGGTTATTGACACATTTGCAGAGCAGTCTGCTCAAAGATAGGGATGAAAACAAAGCAGAGACTGTATTTCCCAGCATGCATTGGGCAGCAGGGTAACCAACCACCAGAAGTCACATTTCCTGTTTATTTCCTCATTTGCAAAGGTGATGTGTCTCAAATAGGAATTCCCAAAGGCACAGACAAGTTGTTTATATCCTGCAAGATGGTTCTCAGATTGTAAATAACAGATACTTATACATTTCAGGAGAGTGGTTTCTTGTGTATAAACACAGAATTAAATGGAAAAAGCAGAATATCAAAAATCAAAAAAGAACTATCAAATAAAAAAAAAAATCAGTTGGTATGGTAATTAATATAGTTACAGACAGAAATCCATGCCTGCAATTTAATAAACTACTTACAGTAAGCATCAGAATAGGTTTAAGTTTGTGTTCAACTGACAAACCCCAATGAAAAACATCCTCTTCTGGCCTCTTACCTGACTCCAGTGGTAGTTGCTTTCCTGGGTGAACACATTCTCACTACTGATGTACTGAAATCACAACTTGCAAATCGCAAAGGCACCAAGATTGTATTCTAACAAACCTGGATGCTAACGTACACGTATCCCACACTGTGACAGTGTTGAAGGTGTCTGAGCTGTGTCAGTGCAGGACTATATTTATACAATTTCTTGCATCCAGTCCCCACCCCCTACCCATTTCCAAAAAACCCACTGGTCCCAGATTTGAAAGTGCACAAGAAGTCCCATTGGAGGAGATGAAAAGAAACTTGCGTGTTTTTCTTAAACATCAGCGCCTGGACATCTGACCAATGGCAAGGTCATGCCTTAAAAGGCCAGACATGCTTTTAAGTTAGGCGTGCAGGCAACGGTTCGTCAGCTGACTGAAAACAGACCAGCGTTTAAACTCCACAGGGAAACGGTTATGGATCAAAGCCAGGAACTTCAACAGCTTTTTTTTTTTTTTTTTTTTAAATCTCACTGCGGTTCTGACAACTGCATCGCTTTCACACGACGTAAAGCCGCATATTAAACAAGGAAGCCGCAACGGCTTAGATGTTATCATTACAAACCGTTAAAGTAAATACATGTCACGAGAGTTCCAGGAAGAGCAAGACGACTGAAAACCACAGAGGGAATGGGTTTGGATTGGTGCCCTGCTCTTCCTCTATGCTAAACCTATCATCTTACAAAAAGACAACAGAATACCAGCTTGGGAAGGTAAGAGGTCATAGCCCATTGCATGTCATGGAAGTCGAGCACAGGACAGCAAGGTGTCCACCAGTGCATGGATTGTGAGAACATCACAATCTGGAAGCAGAAATGCTGGAACCTAGGAAAAGCTTGCAATAAATTGCTGTTTCAAGGCATACATACTAAAGGAGAAAGTTAGTTTGTCAAAAGGGCTCCACAAAAGAGGAAGTCCTCTGACCTTGTCAAGGACATTAAATCTATAATGTTTAAGCCTCTCTGAACCAGCAATAAAATCAAACCTTCTCACAGTCATCATGGAATAGCAGGTCACCTTTTCTTCTTTTTTGTGCATTACTTTGTCTTTGTGGTAAAAATTCTGTTCAGCCTTTACAGATGACCAATACGGTCATTAGTGAAATCTGTAAAATGCCTGAAGTTATCACGATATAGTCATGCAAGCGCTGGCTGAAGACAACCACTTACAGACAGAGAAGTGTGGCCTCATCAAGCGGGGCACACCAGTGGTGAAGAGCCAAGAGGAGGTGCTTATGTTGCTATTCTGGTTTGAAATTTTAAGTAAGGCTTGGATCTCGGCTTCTGTGGCGGGTGCTGGATGATGACTGGTTCAAGTCCAGTTATGAAGACTAAAAAGAAATATTCAAAATAACCTTTCAGTTAGCTGCTGACTTGTTTAATGTGAATCATCTCACTACCCCAAAAGCTTACATCACTGTCTGTGAACACCAGGATTTCCCTAAAACCAAACCCCTTCTCCCAACGTGCTGAAGGGCCAAAGCTCCCATTCTCTAATTTCACACCTGCAGACAATGGACAACCCCTACTAGACAACCCTATTGGACCCCCCCACCCCCTGTCTGCTGTATTTCCTCTGTTTTTAAGGTTCTTCTACACACAAAGGGAGGAACGGGGTACAAAAACGAGACAGAAACATTGTTACATACATACAGAAGTATTTATTTAACAGTTTGTGTACAAACAGATACTAGAAGTGCCTTCTAAACATTTTCCTTTCTGAATACAGCAACGCTTCTTACAGAAACAAGATCAGTACACCACTGTCAAATCAGGAAGGAAACTGTAAAACAAATCATATTCAGCTTATCCAGTTTAATCTTCATTTTCAAGGCTATTCAACCAATTCCCCATTAAGTCAGACTTAATCACAAAAGACTGCATGAATGAAGTAAACCATTTACATGTGTCAGAATTAAATTAATATACTATTACTAATGGTTAAGAGATCAGAGTCTGTAAACCCAAAATCTTCAACAAAATGGTGGATCAAACCCACTATACAGACCCCACACATATACATATTTAAATTAACATTACTGCCAATATGTTTTTCCAAAACATCTCCCATAAATAAGGCCAAGCAATCTGTCCAGCAACACAACGCTGGAACGATTATCCCTTTAAATAATAAAAAATAAAACTGGTTCCTGATCTTCTCCGAGCTAATACAACTGTTAATGCACATTTCCAGAAGATACTGTGAGTGTATCTCTGCCATCACTGTCATCCTAAACATCTTTAAAAAACAAAGAGGGGGGAGAAGAAAAAAAAATAATAATAAAATCCCCCACACAAGAATGTAAGCGAAGACCGGGTTGGACAGGCATTCTCTGCACAGCTGAACAAACGCACAAATATGGCGAGTGGGAGACGAGGATCTGCCTTCAGTCCTGGATGTGCCCACTTAAAACTTACAGCAAGTCATGACAGAAATAAAGTTAGATCAGAAAAGGAGAGACACAGAAGTCCATTCTCAAAACATGCGAATGGACAGTGAGGTAGTATGGGAGAAAACGCAGGGCACATTACTGTGTTAACAGTGGTCAAAGCATTAATTGTCTTTGAATAAGTACTGTAATTAGTCAATAGTACTTAATGTTCATATATTATATTCATGAAAAAGATTTAACACTATGAGCAATACAGTAGATTGTGGTTCAGACTCTACAAATTGACAGGGCCTCTGATGTCCTCGCTGCTCACAATGATGACAGAGTTACCCTCAGTTATGGCTCCTCCTTCACTGAGATGCAAACCTATAACACTGGTCAACGGGCAGAAAACAGCAACAGAAAAACATAACCACAATCCGAGGAACTGGCACCAGCTTCTGGATCTTACCATTATGCTGTCACCCCTGCATGGACAGAAATCAGGAATTTTTTCATGTCACACAGGTATGGAATGAGAACAAAACATTTCCACAATATATGTAATTTCACAATGTATAAAATTACACATATGGCAATGGATGATATAATGTGATTTTTGGACATACTCTATATATTTATGTTCAATATTTCAACAGATATACATTTATAGATGTATACACACTCTTTGTGAGTGTTTTTAGGGTAACAGAGAGACCAGTGGGATGGTATCTCCCGCATGCTGTTCCACCTTATTAAACGTACACTTTGAGACACAAACTCAAAAACCTCCTTCCTGTTTTCACACAAGGCCAATAGCTTAAAAAACAGCATCCCCTGAAGCCACAGTAATTGGTAATTATCGGCAGGGAAACTGCAAAAACAGGACTGGCTGAAAATGTTTTCATTCATTCATTCATTCATTCATTCATTCATCCATCCATCCACCCACCCACCCACGCACTCTCCTCCTCCCAGGTCACAAATGATTGCTACAAACTTTCACAGTTGAGGACTCCCACTAAACATAAGTCTAGGGAGGAAAAGTCAACAGTAACTTCTCTGAGTTGGATCTGTTTTAGCAGCGCCGTAAAACAGTAATGATAAAGGACCTACTAAATTAAGGAGGAAAAAAAAAAAATCCAACATGCCCGCATGTTCTGACCAGAACTTTATCTTATCAACTGCAGTCTTTTGGAAATTAAAAAAGTACATTTTTTCCATCAGTCTGAGAAGAGGAAAAAAAAAAAAAAAAAAACTACCTACTTGTTACCATTTCCAGAACATTCACGGGGGACACAGAAACATAGCACAGCAATTCCATTACTGTGGACTCCAGTCTATAAAAGTCCAGAACAGAACACATCCCCTCCCTTAGTGTTACAATACAAAATCACATGGACTTTCTTGTGTCACAAAAAGAGACAGTCTTCAAAGTCCAGCTAGGCGACAGCAGCAGATAATGTGCCGAGTGCTCACTGAATTGCTCATCAGTATGACATGCATCCAGACACAACTGTGTATCTGGGGAAATTAGCAAGGCTTCAATGTAAGCCAACCAAACCTAACAGAAACTGGCTGGAAACAAGTCCACTTCATTACAAGGTTACAGTGCAATCGGTATTTAAATCCAAATTGTTTCAGATGAGGGCAAAGTATCCTTTCGTGCAGTGAGAAGCATCTTGTGAACCTGTCACAGTCAGAAGGTAACTCATACATTTGCTACAAAGCTTTCAAATTACAAAGATATAGGTGCAAGACTTTCCATGCCCATCTGAGTACAAAACGACGACATTTTTAAAAAAGCGTAACTTGAGATGAAAAGCTTGCAGTGTTTCTTGAGATGTTTCCCAAACAAGAGCAGCTCTGAATGCAGGATTACTCCAGTTAAAAAATATGGCTTCCTACTTAATATGATGTCTTACTCAAACCTAAGTGTCAAATACACAGTACACAACAAAGCACACACAAAGACACAGCAGCTCACAAAAGGGAACCACTAGTGATTATTTATCTCCTTAGCAGCAGCATCAGAGCGAATGGACAAACCTAACAAGCAATTTAATTTCATACATTAAGCCATCCAGGTGCTGGCGGCAGAGCTCGCATTCACCTGTGCAGATCACACTGAACAAATTAATTTTCTGTTCAAGTGATGAAGTCTGCTGACATAGCCCCGTTACTCAGGCTTACTCACGCTATTTGGTCTCCTTGTCAGCTCTAACACATTTCACAGACGTCCTTAAAAGTTTCCTGACATGCTGGAGGCGCTCTGCTGTTTGCGCACGTGTGCTGTGACTCTCTGAAGCAACCAAGTGCATCATCCATGTTAACGGGCTAAGCACAAGCTTATCGAAGATGGTAGTTTATGTAGTGTAAGGACTTCCTTGGGTTCCTTCAGATAATCCGGGTTGTCCTATGTGCTTCTAAGAAGTTTGTCTATGAGAATACAGAGTAATCCAACCCTCACCACCTAGTTCAGCCATGCAGACCTGCAAATAACAAAAAGGACTCCAAAATAAAGCTGCTGCAGCGTGACACAAAATCACAAGCGATAAAAGACACGACTTCCGATTCTTTGTGGCACCATGCAAACAACTGAAAGGTGTTTTACGGTCAGGATGGTTGTTCAGCACAAACCTGGAAACATGGACAAAAATGGAATGTCTGTACCAGCTGGTCGGTTTCTAGTGGAACTCGCATAAATAGCACACATGGTTGAATAGTTTAACTGACTGCAAAACAGTATTGATCATAAACGGCTGGCTTCTAAAATGGATTGCTAGGAGGGCACCAACATTTAAGGAAAGCATAGTCCAGTTTGCGCAAAGTTTCTCATGTTAGTCAAGCAGTGCGTTTATGTGTCAGGGATCTGGCAAGCTGCTAGCTTGTGCGTATGCTGTGAGAGCCAGGGATCCAGCACTTCTATTGCAGCTGCTGTCCAGGAGGGGGCGCTCCAGGCAGTCACCCATCAGTCACAGAGTTTGGCCTCAGCCTCATCTTCCGCCCCCTCTCAGAATCACTTGAAACACCTATGTCAGCAACAGGAGGGCTACACCTCTGTGGAGAAGAGGATGCTCTGGCGCTTGCTGTCAGGTGTGGGAATGGTCTCCAGCTGCAGGAAGTACAGGAGCACCTGGACCTGGGAACAGACGGATACAAGGAGCAAGGCCTAAGACACAGCTGGGCTGAGAGGAAAGCTGTTTCACATTGGGATTCAGACAGTCAATTTCATACAATGAAATTCTTGTACTTGCCCATGCTCCTGAAGGTTCTTAATCCAACAGACACAGTACAGCAAAGGGAACCATTTAAATACACTGTTACAACCCTCTGTTCCTCTTACTTTAGGTTCTCCTGTCAGTGCATGGGCAAGCTTAGAGATAACTGAGTACTCCTGTAAGGAGGCCCAGACAGAGGAGGCTTATATAAAGAGCACACATTTCTTTAGGAGTGTTGGTTGGGTACAACATAGGAGGAGGGAGAGGAGAGCGAGAATTGGGAGCATTAGAAACGTAAGGAGCACGTTGGGTCCTTTTTTCATATTTTCGTTGAGTTGTGGACATTTGTTTGAGTTCCTTTCCTGCCCTCTGGTTCTGGTTCCAGTTTGCTCTTCCTCATTTTCTTTTGTATTTTCCTAGAAACTAAAATCTCCTAAAAACTCAACTAAAATAAACTAACTAGAAACTAAAATGTCCTCAAATCGTAACTGCTGATGTTATTCTTGTTAGTTTTGTTTTTGTTCCTTTATCCATTCAATCATGACAAGATACCCTAGACTTTTTCTTATTTAGATCTTTTTCTTTTGTTAACCCAGTGGTTGGCTGTCAGTTCCCTTGATTTTATATTGCGGCCTTGATCAAGCCGGGCCGTAACACCACAGACTTTAGGTAAAGATTAAAGGATAACTAGTCTACACACAAAGGTCGGAATGTGAAAGTAAACTGGTGGGGGATATTCCAATGATAAATCAGCATGTATACCCGCTGTAAGTCAGTTCTCAAAAATCAACCTAGTAAGCATTCATCTCCTCTGCCAGAGGAAGAACATTCAATGCAATCCAGTTTTCTTGCCTAACTTCCTTTCAGCATCCCTGCTACCTTATTATTCAATACAACTGATTAGTTGTTTTTTAAAAGCATGTGTATACACCGTAATGGAAAAAAAACACCTATCAATTATTAATTCTGACAAACACTCAATATTGAAAAGCAACATGTCATGAAGCAATGGAGTTTATTAGTATCTCTGATCAAAGAGGCGATCAGCACGTAACAGCATGGTCCGACTGTTGCAACGCTAACTCCCCTTGCTCCCCCTTATATACGTTCTCTTGTGGCCTTTTTTTAAGACTCACAGTTTTGCCTTATCTATAGACGATATCCTGTCCAGTTCCCCTTTTTCTGTCTCTGGGTAGGAAGGGGTGCTGACTTGGTTGGCTTGAACCAGTTCTGCGGTTTTCAAAGTATGAGCTAATTTGTACTGTCATCGTATTTTGCAACAACCTTAACAGCAATCCCATAATGCATCATGTTAGTTCTAAACTATGCTTATTCTATAGCATTCTACTATTAGCATCCTTGCACAACATCACTTTGCTTATAAATTTCTTTCACATACACTAATCAGTTATAGCAGATGTTATTTAACCATTATTATGAATTACAGTACAAGGAAACTGAACTTGTTGGAACATACACAACCACCAATTTCCTTATTAAATCAGTGACATTTGTAGAGCACTAATAAATGCCCTCAGACAGAGTTGAGCATGTCCCAGGCAGCAGTAATTAGTTTTCCAATCCGATGTTCTGTTTTTACCGTTTTAGGCTTATGCTGTAGTTTCTGGGTGTTATCTGTGAAAATTGCCCACTACAAGAGCAGCATTAATGCCATTTCATAGTTATAAATCAATGCATACTGCTCTCAGAGTGATGCTTAAGTTTTTACAAGATGTACATAGCATACAAGATAAGATGCATATTCCCTTAGTCCTGGAGGACCGCAGTGGATGCAGGTTTTTCTTCCAATCAGTTTATTCATTTTAATCTGAACACTATCTCAATTAAATATCAGTTACATACTTGGTTCTCTGTATTCTTCCTGATCGTTTGCATATGTCTGCACTTAGTTGTCTTAATCATTTGAGCGAAAATAACAGATACAAAGAAGGAAGTTAAATGTGAGTCTCTTGTGCTTTCAGATTGCTAACAAATATATAAATCACACATTAGTGTCACTCTAACTGCAGAATCAGAGTAGGAACTGTCTGATTAATTTACCATGGTGTTTTATTCAAACCAGGAATAATTAATTGCATTCAAATTGTAATAACAAATGAACAACAGAAACAGGTGCCAATGAAAAATAATGTTTTATCAGGAGCAGTGAATTATGGACTTAAGTGATTATTAACAAAAAAATTCATTAAAAGATCAAAGCATGTCATAATTGTTAAAAAATGCTAAGAAGTAACATTAGCTAGTCCTCATCATGCTTTTAAAATTCTTTTTAAAAATGAATAAAGTTTGTTCAGAATTTCTGGACTGACACACAAAAAAGTCAGTACTGGTTAACTGACATTAAGGTTCAATGAACAGCAGAAATTGGCTGAAACAAAAACCTGCACCCACTGCAGCCCTCCAGGACTGTGATTGGACACCCCAGCCTTAGTAGGTAAATTTTAACAGATGGATACAAGTCTGGGTATCAGAACCACTCCACATTTTTTCCACATCTGAACATCAAGAGCGGTTTTACCCTGAAAGATACTACACCCCTTTTCTTTGCCAGTTGTGTCCAGTCAATCCCAGCAATTATTTTAAAAGCAAACCCTGATCTCCTGGTGGTCTTAATTTCTGCTTCTTAGACAATCTGTTTAATTTTTCATGGACAGTATGTTGGTTAAAAGTATACTAAGTAGTTGTGTTTGGTAGCCAAAGCATTTCAGCCTTATCTTTTTCAAATATAGAGAAGCTTTTAGCAATCATATTGTAGAAATGCAAAAAAATACATGATACATCAAAGAAGAGTAAAAACAAAGATGAGGAGTGCCACTGAACACATTGGTACCCTCTCACTCTGCAATAAAACAAGTACAAATGAAGGCAACACCTGTGTAAGTTCCCAGAATGGAGTATATTGCTAAAGTAAATGCTGTCACCAGTACCTGGGACATGACCTCCAATGACCAGCTGTCACTCATGGAGATTGGCTGTGTGGGATTGGTTGGAATCTTGCTGTCCTTCTCAGAGGGGCGGAGTAGGGTGGGGCCAAAGACAGTTGCCAGATTATGGAGGGACATCTTATTTATGCTCTCTTTTTCAGCCACCCTTAAGGAGAGCAGGATGCAGGTATAGGAGGAAAACACTGTCAAGCATTTTAGTCAGCTTCATTACTGACAACTTACTGTGTTTTATCACTTCCCACTATGTTAACATGGGAACACCAGGAGGTGGGTAAAAGTCTGGCGGTCATACCTCTTCAGGTGATCCAGCAGAAAGAGAAAGGTGACGAGGTTGGGCTCTGGCAATGACAGCAGCAGGTTTAGCATGCAGCTCTCCTTGGCCACACTGTCAGACAGGGCTGCAGAGGCGGACCATAAACATGCGTCAGACAGAACTGAAATTTGCAGTGCTTCTGGCACACACCTCACAAAGGCACCTGAGGAACACCACTGACCAACAGCCACAGCAAAGTTGGAATAGAGCTCATCTGTAAACAGGGGTTCCGGAAGCTCCCGGAAGTACAGCTTTAGAGTCCCCGCGATGGCGTTCACGTCCATCTCGCTCATCATCACCGACACATCCTTGTTGTCTGTGAACGAAAAGGCGGGTAGGCTCAGTGACGTGGACAGGAATTGTAACTTGTGTTGGGTTCGCATTCACCTAGACCAAGTCCTTAGGCATTTGAGTTTGAGTCAAGTCGAAGCCCTAAAAAGAAGTGAGTTGCACTCAAAACTAAATCCATTACAGATCAGACCACTCCAAAATGTACTTGAGATTGAACTCGAGCCCAAGTCCAGTATTGAGTACCCCACCTCTAATTATTCACAGTACATTACAATTGTGCTAGCCGAGACTGGACTTGAATTTAAATTAATGACAGGATACAATGAGGATTTTTCTGTTACACTAAAATTCACAGTTTTCTTAATTATCAAGACAAAAAATTTGACAGTATGGACTGACGTTTTGGTCTTGGCTGACCTTGTCTCAGACTCGTCTGATATGGATTAGGGAATGTTTAAATGCTTAAAGATGTGGTCCAGGAGAACTCATCTGAGAGGAATTAAACCTAGCATTAACTGTAACTATGGCAACCAAACAATTAGCTCAATCTCTTTCCTAGTTAAGTTTTACCACTTACAAGACCACAGGAGGATCACACTTAGCTGAATGGTCAGGATCTATACATGGGGGTTTCCTCCCAGGATAAGAACTGGTATACTGACTGTTTCCCAAAAACACATAGTCTTGATGGCAGTGGGTTGTACCATGGTTCATGTGCTTGTGGGAATCATACATACTTACTGGCATCAAATGCGGCCTTCAGGGCCTGGATATCGGTGGCCACACCAGATACACGGTAAATGCCCACCTCCTCCATGCCCCTGCGCTCAATCTCCTCCAGACACTGTCTAACAATGTAGGGCACCTTGGAGCGCTCCCGCCTGAGAGAACACACAGGGCAAATGGAAAGAGTGTTAAGCTACGGACTTCTGCTGCAGTGTGAATATGCCTGCAGGTGACTGTTTGGGCCAAGCCTGAACCTTAATATCAAGCTTCAACAAGACAACCCATATAAGGCCTCAAAATGGAAATTTACAACTTGTCACTCAATTTACATTACACAGAGATCAATTAGAAACTGACACAAATATAACTTATTATATTTCTTCTAGGAAAACACAAAATGCCTTAACAGTAAATCCTTTCCAGAATTAAAAACTAAGTCATGAAGTGTGACAGGATACACCAGATGACAACAGGAAAACCCCACCCCTTATATTTAAGGTTGCAAAACTTTTAAAAATTGTTATTCTCCCTTCAGCTACACAAAGGGACTCTCTCCCAAACCTGACCCACTGTCCCTCTGGTAAAAGGTTCACACTATGTGTACTGATGGGAAATGCTGCTACCTCAGAACCAAGAGTCCACAGTGACAAAAATTGTTTCCTGTTCTCAAAGGCACCTGGGGAAAGTCTGGACAGGTTTCTGTTTCTTACAATCAGAGGCACATCATCTGCACTGCATGGGTTAGTCTTAAACTTGACACCCCTATCAGAACAGCAGCTATTTTTGATTTCTCCAGCACTTTTTACACCATACAACCTGGGCCTCTGAGGGACAAGCTGGAGCTCACAGGGGTTGACTGTCACTTATCCATCTGGATATTGGACTTTCTCTCCAACCAACCACAGTATGTGAGGCCATGGAACTGTGTATCTGACATGGAGGTTTGTAGTACAGAAGCCCCACAGAGAACCATTTTGCACTGTTCCTGTTTACCTTACCTACTGCTGATTTCAAGTACAACTCATCAAATTGTCACCTACAAAAGTTCTCTGATGATTCCATGATCGTTAGCCACATTGTAGATGAAGATGACAGACAGAATAGAAAACTGATCCAGGATTTTGTGGAGTGGTGTTTGTGAAATCGCCTCCAGATAAACACAGGGAAGACCAAGGACGACACCTGTCAAGCTCAGTACGGGGTCCAGCTCTGTCCTGGGGAGCTCTCTAGACCCAGTGCAAGTGGTGTGTGAAAGGAGGATGTAAGCTAAGCTAGAACCCTTTTGGAGTCCCACCCCATGTGTGAGACTCTGACAGCACTGGGCAGCCCCTTCAGTGACAGACTGCTTCACCCCAAGTGTGTGAAGGGGCGTTATCGTAGGTCCTTCATTGCTGTTAGGTTGTACAGTCAGCACTGATCCCAGCAGAGACACACACACACACACACACACACACACACACACACGAATGTGAACTGAAAATACTTAATACCCGTTGTGCAATCTGTTTGCAGTCTGTTTGTAAATGTGGAGATTTATCTTACTATTTTCACTATTAGTCCTCACCACTTTGCTCCCCCCTTGTTGCTGTAACACTGTGAACCTCCCAACTGTGTGACTCATAAAGGATTATCTTATCTTCTATCAGAATGCCTTACACATGCCACTGCAGGGAACCTATGGATCAGCAAAGCTGCTTCTCTGTAATTTATTAGCAATGTACAAGAGTGATACCTGAAGGTCTAATGCCGCAATTTCCCACCAGTCCAGCTACAATAGCAACAAAGCCAAATTCCATTGATACATCTAAAACAAAGATCTTATTTCTGCATGAGAATATTTAAGAGCCACAACTTTGACTGGAACCAGTGTTTTAGAACCACACCCTACCAAAAAGCCCTGTCAGAAGAGAGCTTTGGCAACTGTCACAATACTTAAAGCTGTGGCAGCATAAAGCTTTAGTTCATTACTGTGGTAAAATGTAAACAATGCAACACTGGACAAAACTCTTGTTTAAAAAGGTACATATGTTAATATAATCCACAATATAAACACATACACAAAAATACATAGACATGTTTAATAATATTATTTGATAATGTCAAGATTTAAAGGTTTACTATAATATTCATGCACATACAGGTTTTAAACATACAGTACGTAAAATAAACCAACTAGTGAAGACTAAGAAAAAAAACTGTGTTAAGCTAGAAACCTTTGTTGAGATTTAAGTGTTTTAAACAATGATTTGCTCACTTAGTCACCGCTGAGATGTTGACCCCAAACACACCGGTCTGTTTCTGCGTCAACATCCTCTTCAGACTGAACTCTCGACTGGTAAACTTCATGGACAGCTTCACTTCAATCTAAACAGGAAAGAGTACACATCTGCCCGTTTGACTACAGGTATATTTGTAGATGAACATGTTCTTGTTAACCACCGATGCTAAAATAAGCCTGTTCCTTCATTCTGCACTTGTTTTAGACCAACTGTGTTCATGTCAACAGACCTCCTCTTAGAATCTGAAGCTGCAGGAAAGGCGTTTCTTCAGACGTGCCTGTGCTGGGCTGTGACCGAGGAGCAGTGGAATAACTTACCCCATTCATGGGAACCACTGTCCTTTGCCAGTCTTTTCCCTGCAAACTCTGGGGGTCCAGCTGCAGAAAATAGGATAAGCATGCAAGTTAGGCCCCCTGCATCCAGCAGAAAATGACTCATGCACATTCACCATCTAGGCAGAACATACCAAAAACCTGCTTATCTGTAAACCATGAAACAGGACTTGATATATTAAGTCAAAATCAAGCTTTATTTGTATAGCACCTTACATAAACCTTGGAGTTGAACCGCCAATATAGAGTATTTTTCTAACAAATGGACCAAAAAAGATAATGGTACACTAATAATGGTATTATTATTATTAATCATTCATAATATGGAGAGTTTAGGAGTCCATAAAATGCCCAGGCTCCAGGTGCAAACTGTTAAGATAATCAAGCATTTGTTCCACCATTGACCCAGTTACCCACCAACACAAACTGATAAACATGCCCCTCCCCCCATCCAATTCATCTCAGAGCACTTAACGTTCCAACAAACATTCAATTACATCAACCCCTTTGATTCCATTTAAACATGAGGTGATCCTTCCTTAACTGTCAGCAGCAGGTTATGCTGCTCTGCATAATACTTCAATCAATCCCTTTTCATTTGGTTCAGTTACATTATTTGTGCGTCAGCAGACATGCTCATCAACAGCGACCTACATAACCAGAGGACGCCAGTCTGAAACTGCAGATGCAGACCTGCAACCTGAGCTGGTCCACTTTTGTCCCGGACCACCTGGTGATCCGCATATCTCCTTAAAATACTGTATTTGTGCCTGACAGGCAAAGCAACGGTGCTTTGGACTATGCATGGAAGTCACTACCTGCACAACACAGGCACCTGTGATGGGATTCATAGCATTGGTTGCATTGGTTTATTAATAGCACTTTATTCCACACTAAAAGAAACCAGACACCATACATTTGGCACAGTGCCTGCCAAAAACAAAATAAAAGAATAAAATAAAAATCTCAGATTAAAATGCAGTTCATAAACTCTCCCTAAACTTGCATAAAAACCTTTTGAATACATGTAATCACAAATGCTGTTAGCTAGTTCTCTTTACTTTAAGGTGCGTAATACGCTTTTATCATCCATGTCCCCTCAAGCATTCGTGCTTTAAAACCACTGGCGAAACTAGTCCGAAGTAGACTCCATGCCCCCATATCAACTGCAGTTCACCTTCAACCAAAGCAGGCTGCTGCACAGAAGTGCCCAGTCCCATGTACTATGGGTCTCTGACAGACTCCTGCCAACTCAGCCACATCCCACAGGACCCTCACTTACCACGTCCTCTCATGACTGCCACCTCATCTTTCTTCCTCCCCTATTCTGGGTGTTAGTATTGAATTCTTCACTTCCCTTCACCTCTTGCCTTAACCACACATGCCCCCACCTCTACTTTGCAGCAGAACATTGTCTCTGACAGATACACCACCTTGGCTTCACCTCCCTGCCAAACGCTTTACTCATCCCCATGACAACAAGGCTGCGGTACAGGTATATGAGCTTTGCTTGAGAGATTCGCTGCTTCTGTAATGATGCTTGTTGAAGAGCCGCAGATGAGTCACTGCTGAACCTCCTTCACCATGTCAGGTCCCTTACATTATAGGGGAATGTGCGCTAACAGGACACTGGGCAAATGGGTTAAACTGGCTATAGCTATCATGAAAAAAGGTTGAAATGTCAAGGTTCCTGTTTAGCAAATCACTGACAAATGTATTTTTTTTTTTTTTTTTTTTTTTTTTTTTTTACAGAAGTTAAGCTTTCAGAAGTCCATCCATGCATCTTGTATCTAACAACTTGCACAGTTCAGGGTGCTGGGTGGCCTGGACCCTGTCCCAAGCAGCCTAGGACATAAGGCAGGGAACACTCTGGAAAGGGGGCCCAACTATCGTATTGCACACACAAACATGCACAAACACTAAAATAAATGCGGGGGGTCCCCAAACCACCTAGCCAGCATGTGTTTGGGCTAAGGAAGGAAGCTGAAGAACCCAGAGGAAACCCACACATGCACAGGGAGAACATGTAAACTTTGCGCACACAGCTCAAGAAGCCAGATTTGGACCTACGCCCTTGGAGGTGTGATGCGACAGTACTACCCACTGAGCCACTGTGCTGCCCCTGCCACCAGAAGTCCACTACTAAACTCTGAAGCACCATCGACAATAACGTTCAAGGCTATTTGGTTTCTCCATAAAAAAAATACAGCCTATAATGACAATGTACACATTGCATATGTTATAATACTCACAAACTATACATGCACCCTAAACCATTAACTAACAAACATTATTATGATCTGTTTGGGTTTTTTTAGATGTTTTTTCCTTAAACATAAGGAAAAGGCTATTGAGCAAGACAGGGTGTTACAGTACCAAGATCTCTCCTTTTCCCATGATCCTGTCAGTGCTCTCCCCATCCTCCTTGTTCAGCCGGGTCTTGCTGTAACACTTCTCGTAGCACAGCAGCCTAAGGGTCTGGGATCCCTCAAGCTCTATCTCAAACTCCTGACAGAAAAGTTATACCCATTCATACCCAGGAAACAGCTAAGCAGAAAACAAGGCATGCTTTAAGCAATGTTCACACACAAACTGGACTTTACCAATGAAAACTAAAGGATTTCTAAAACTTGAAACTTCAGATGTTTTAGATTTTTAATTGGAAAAGAAAGTCTGTGAACATAAAAAAAAAATGTATGTTCACAGATTTCCAATTCTAGTCCACGTAGGGCTACTAAGCATTAACGACCAAGGATAAAAAGCAAAACATTGCCTAAAACTCAATTTTTCATTGTAGAACAACATTCTTGAAAATTCTTTTTCAAAAGAGAAGTATTTTAGACTGGACTATGAGTAAATAACATCAGTTTCTTGATGGTAATCTTGGTCCATTGGACCACTTTGTATCACCTCGTTCCAGTTGGGCTCCGTGGTGTACCGGTACACTCGGGTCTTGGCCTTGTTCACGAAGTAGCCAAAAGAGTCCACCTCCAACGTACAGTACAGATCTGGATTGAAGCCATATTACCACCATATATTAAAAAAAGCCTTCAAAATTTTAAAACAGTCAACCAAGAATGTGTGATTGAGGACACAATAATTACCACAATTACTATATTACATTGTTGGAAAACGAGTACGCAAGATTGTCAGCTCAGTTTTTCGGTGCATTGCCAACCCCCCCATAAACGACAACATCTAAACCTTTATTAAGCAGGACAATGCCATCAAGATTTGCAGAAGCAGAACTCTTAAAGCACATTGAGAAGAACTTACTCAGGCTGTGCTTTAGGCCAGAAGCTGAATGGACGATTACATTCAAGAAGCCGTAGAGCCCAGGAGACTCCTCATCTGGGCACAGAAAGGCAGACGAGGGAGAGGTTCAGGCTCACCAGTAAATCCACACACATACATTCAAATACGATGCACCTTCTGCATATGTCACAGATGTCCCCATTTGTCTACAAACAGCTTGTAACATTACATTACATTACATTAATTACACAGTCTGACTGGTGACCTTGCTGTCTGCATTCATCTTCCAATTGAGGCAGACACTGGCAGTAACAACCTCTTCGATGCAGCCATGAAATAAATACCAGGGAAGCTGAAGCAATACAAGAGTACAACACCAGGACCACAGGTCTGATGAGAGCACTTGTGACAGGAGGAGACCAGTGGACAAATGTTTGACTCTTCGTTGTCTTGCAGCAGGCCATAAAAAGCAGGTTCTCATACTGACCAACCACACCCCCCCACCCTGCCATCTCCTACCCTCCTTATTGGTGGACAGCGGGACATGGTGGACTGTCTGCAGCTTCATGCACGAGTTGGTCAGCATCTGCAGTTCTACTGAGGTTAGTGAGACGCTCTTGAAGCCTGAGAGAGCGAACCCAAGAGCACAGGGTTAGAGGCACAAATACAGAAATACAGTCCAGCTATAACAGTGCAGCAAGACCAGTATGAAAACATCTCATCCACAACACCACTTCAGAGAAAGTGAAAAATAATTCTGTATCTACATATGATCTATCATAAGATGGACGCAGAGAGAAGACGATTAACACGTTAGAGATATTCATACATAAACTGCTTTGAACACAGAGAAGAGAGACAAAATTGAGAATTTCACCATGAGCCATATGATTTACGTTTCCTATGAGATACGTAGTAATGCCAAAGTCTGAATTCTGCTCATAGAGGCTTGCCAACAAGTCCACAACCTTTTAATTTAAATTGTGTTTGGTGTTCAACATGTCTAAGGCAGTTCAATTCATTCAATTCAACATGTGACAGAGCTGAATGCATTACTGGACAGATCAAGAGTGACACGCACACTTCTTCTGCTGTTCGCGAATGACCTCTCTCCATTCGGCCCGCTCGTAGTCCGAGGATGTCAAGAACATGTAGCTCTGAAAGACAGAAATCCAGCACGTTTTCACACAGTTTACAGAAACTGAGTGAGTAATGCAATCTACAGAAACGTCTTGCTGTATAATACAGCAGCAGTTCATATAATTAGTTTAAAGTGTTAAAAAGCTATTGTGTACACCTGTGTTGGTCTGTTTTCATTAAGGCTTAAATTTTACACAATTTCACATCACAAGGTAGAACCGTATCTGGTCAATCAAAGAGCGACCGACAGAGCACAGGTGCGCTTGGCACAGCGTGGCAGAGCACAGGTGCGCTTGGCACAGCGTGGCAGAGCAGAGTAGAAATGTGGCATAAGGCTTATTCCTTATATAATAAAATCAAGAGGAAAAGAAAGGGCTGAGTGTTACTGTTGTTGCTGCTACGGAGCTCTCCCTGTACCTTTCCACTCCGGCTGTGAACCCGCAGTGCCATGTTGGGTGAGGCCAGCAGCAGAAGCGACTCCTGCTCACACAGCTTCTTCCTGAGCCGCTCCACCGCCTTCGTCCCTTTATTGGCCCTCTGTGCATACATGCGCGCGCGCGCGCGCACACACACACACACACACACACACACACACACACGTCACATGTGCAACCTGGAGTGACGCTTTGCGACCACCATCACTCTACACTGCTTTCTGTAAAGCACCCATCTTCAGGACAAAAATAAGAAGCCCTGACATCATGTTTTCTTAAGCACACTGCATATGATCACGCTCACTCCACTAAACTGCACAGAACTCCCAAATCCATTCACCAAACCCACAGCACAGGGTTACTCAGGGTAACAGATGGGTCCTTTTCAATGGGCTTACTACAGTAAAGGTGTATGGTGGGCATTTCAACAGCAGTCCATCAACTTTGTCTGGGGGGGAAAATGGAAGGCAGATCTGTGAAGAGTGTACCTTCTCCCTTTGGATCTCAGCCCGAATCTGGGAGATTTTCATCTTGAGGGCATCAATCTCCTCATCTGGAACCTGGGGGATGGGTGGCGGCTCAGACTCCTCAAAGGGCTGGAAGGTCAGGTCGGACAGCGGGATGTACCACTTGCAATCATACTGCTGACTTTTTCTGCTCAGAGACAAACAGACAAGATGTGATTAAAAGACAGTCTTCATAAAGCATGAAATGTTGAATTGTAGAGGGCAGACATTGCAGGACAAGTATTAGGGAAAGGGGACTGGGTTTAACTTAGATGACAAGAAATGTGAAACGAGGGTGATGGAAAGTTCCACACCAACACAAAGGCATCATGCGCATCCATGTCTGAACCTCAATAACTACCATTCCTGACAAACATCACACTAGATATGAAATGTCATGAAAATTTTACATCACGATTATAGTGATCAAAATTATTAGTTATCCATATTATCGTGGCATTATTAATGTACTGAAAAGGTTGAAAAAGTATAAAAAACAAAAAAGAAAAACAATACTTTAAACTTAGTCCTGATTGGAGGCTGAAACACCTCAGGACCACTGTCACTGCCTTCAGCCATGTTTTCACTGACACAAAACAAAGCCATGTTGCATACTATATCTGCATCTAGGAGACCGTTTTTCAAAGCATGGAGTTTTTCAAAGCATAGTAATCCACCATGGTTTTACTGATCATTAAAATTTGATAGGGCAATTCTAACCATGGAGAATTTAAACAATGGTTTACCGTGAAACTGGAAAACATTTCATTCCTACATCACACTTTGCTTTGCTAAACTATAGAGGAGCGAAAGAGAAACAAAGAACAGTGAAAGCATGACAGTGAATGTGCTGGCGGGATGGTAAGGCCGGGGTATCATCTCTACTCACAAACGCAACGCTAAATGTGTTTACAGAGGATAACAAGTCGTATCAAAACAATTAAGGGGGTCAGGTAGAACATCTGCTGCTGGACTGATTATAGATGCAAAGCCCAGATTAGAAAAGTATCCTTGCTAATAGAACCTGCGTCTGGCCCACTCACATAACCCACAGATCAATACTGTTTGACTCCAGGCTCATATTACAAAAGTGGGGGTGAATTTGTATCGGTGGAAACCATCACGTGGTTCAATGCAGGGACTTGGTAATGGAACTGTGGCCAGATGCTGGTGTTATCTGTGCTAACAACAAGGTCTCAAAAGGAAAGGGGGCAGGTGGTCAGCCAATAGTTGTCAAACACACAGAGGGTGGAGTTTCAGCAGATAGAAAGAGCAGCAGAAGAAAGGGTGTCAGGTCCCAGTGCTGGGACCAAAAGAGGGAAAGACGAACAGAAAAAGAGGAAGAAAAAAGACCATTTACCCGCCTATCTGCTTCTTCAGTTTGGCACACAGTAGAAGGTCAGTAAAGAGGAAGACATGTCTCAACTTGCGGGTGCCCTCCACCAGTTCCACCATGAAGCTGTCCTTCAGCAGCTGCCGATTCTGAATAAATCAATCAGATAACAGGTCAACTGATCAATCAAGAACACCACCAATCAAGATTAATTAATCATTCCAATAGTCATTGTAACCCATGAGAAATTTTAAATTAAGACATTCAGACTGTAAATTAACATATATAAACACAAACCAACACGAATCGCTCCATTAAGAGCAATTATCTTAAATTAAGATCAAATGCAACAGATCCAGCTATACTGTAATGATTATTTTCATCAAGAGTCATCAGCTATTTGTGGCAGACAGTACATCATCCATCAATTCCACCCACAAATTATCTTTCTGAAACTGTCAGCTCAGTAACATGCACTGAATCAATCAAGTAGCAATTAATGAACACACCTTTAGAATATTCATACTTTAAAGAATTTCAGGGACCTTCCTTGGTTGAAAACAACTGTGCACCCTTTTAATCTACTACCATAAGAGGGCAGTGTTGTAGTACAAGACTCAATGAAACACCAGCCTGCTGTAACAGGATCTACCACAGTTGATTGCCTGCCACTGAATGCTCCTATGTAAGACAAAAGGAACATTCCTGAGAATTTTTATTTTAATGTGCCTGTAAGTTATGGTAGATGACCCATAGCTGCAGCAGTCGTTAAAACATCTGCTGAGCCTGTATTAATACATCAACACATTCTTGGTTACTTTTGAATATCATCTATCACACGCCATGTCTGGCCTCATCTGAGGGTCTGGGATACAAAGGGTGACAGACAGCCACACTCAGCCAATGAAAGCATAGCCCTCCCCCTTTGGTATTGCATAGCCGACGATATTTTTTTCCTGAACAGAAAGCCATTACCTCTTGTTACGCCAACACTGGAAGCACACACTGTGTGGGCGAGTTTTGTCACTTCAGTCACATTGTGACAATGTTAAGATATGCCAAAGCTGACAAATACATAATGCCTTCTACATCACTGTCCCCAAACCATGTTATAACTGGCATAACACAACTAGGTCAACAGGTGAATAACACAGACGTCGACAGGACAGCATTACACCTATACTCAGGTGAGCATGACGGTGTTGCTTCTACCGAGCCAATAAAGAAAAATCAATTCTTTAGTTGATATCATTTCCGCAACACGCACTCTCATCAACAAAGCAACATGAGCATCCGTTAAAGCCGCTCTCCATCGGTTATCAGGAAAAGCCCACTGCAATAGGCGTCTCTGCTGAATGACCACTACCAATGCTGTGCAGGGTGTGTGTGGACTCAGGAGAAATGTCACAGAGAAACACCCGTGAAAATGTGGTAGGTTACTTTTCCATCACCTTAACTCAACCACCTCAACTATTCTTACTATCCCTACGCCTATGCTCTAAATAACAATAATAATAAGGTGTCTTTTGAGTTTGCGACAGAAGAGCGAGTCTCTCGACACTGTACTCGTGCTTGCTCCCCTTCCTACACTAGGTGCTGACAAAGCTTCACATAAACAAGAGCAACCTTGGCAAGGTCACGCACACCCCTCCGGCTCCAGATATGACTAACTTAAGTCAGCAGGAGTCTGAGTTTTTGACAAAAATAAATAAAAACAAATTGTTATAATTTAATAATGAAGACAGCAAGAACCAAAATCCACTCTCAGAAGCAAAGCACAACAGGCCATCACAACACAGCGGACACAGTTACGTCTCCAACTTGGAGAGATGCTGGTACAGTGACCTTGGGCAAGGTGAGGTTACTCAGTTCTAGTTTCAGTCCCTTAAACAAAGAGTGACAGGACACGACCTCAGACAAAGACATGTGAAGATAAACGGGGGTAATAATACATGTCACAGGCTCCTTCCAACGCCATGGCAACTCTCTCCGCCATCTTCTCTCATTTCACTCCCCAATATTAATACGCTGGCCTTTCTGCATGCTTCTGACAGACTGAAAAGGACAGGGGCGGGCTGTCAAAAACAGCTG
This sequence comes from Chitala chitala, assembly GCA_025773905.1. Taxonomy (NCBI): domain Eukaryota; kingdom Metazoa; phylum Chordata; class Actinopteri; order Osteoglossiformes; family Notopteridae; genus Chitala; species Chitala chitala. Next base: position 27,152 of record JABJVR010031636.1, read on the forward strand.
CGTCAGCAAATCAGCTGACAGTCTTATCAACACCTGCCTTGAGGAGGAAACATGACACTGGGGGCCTTGCATAACTGCTGACTGAGCAATGGGTCTTTGAACAAATGGCTAGCGTAGCAAGCTAACAGCAGAGAGCAGCCACATAACAGTAAGGGCAGATCAGCGCTCCAGATGCTAACCTAGATGTGGACAAAAAAGGTGGGCTAACTGTGAAACAGACTCGCCTGTCACTCTACACACGTCGTGTCTGAGTTTTGGCCAAAGATGTATGTACCAAATTCCCCTTAGGGGTGATGTATGCAGCAGACACGTACACGAAAAACAAGTGGGCTCTCAGTGAGAAAATGAGAAAAACCACCGTGACACAAGTACTTTTCCAAGAGAGAAATGAAAAAAACCACCATGTAATCAGAATTTCCAAGCTGATGACCAAACTCACCAATAAACAAGTATTCTTCCCATACAGAAAGTTCCACAACAATTCAGAGGTTTATTTATTTTTTGTTTACATTCTGAGTATTGAATTTTATAATTAAATATAATTTAATATCTTTATAAATATTTTTACAAATACCAAGAACAACAAAACCATTAAGAGTACAATGCATGTCCACTGGTGCATTAAAACTACGTGCGTCTGCGCTCATGCCCGTATGTCTCTTCATCCATGGTGGCCACAAATTCAGGAAGCCTCTTTCCCAGAGGCCACACGGATTAAGAAGCTCCTAGCAGGCAGATTGATTTGCATTTTAATTAACTATCATCAGCCCCACCAGCCCTTTAACTACTGGAGAAACTGCTTTCCCACTTCCCGTAAGCCTTTGCTGTTCAGTACAACCTCAAATCACCTTGTTTCAATGAAAACCATCACAGTCTTCCACAGTTAAAGAGAGGAACAAGTGCTCTCAGGCTGACGGCACCTGAGCTGAAGAAGTGCCATGGGAGCTCAGTAGCACCTGAGCAGAACTTTTCCAGAATGCATAAAATGAGTAATAATCGTGCACAGTCAGAGCATCAGAACAGTTATATGGGCATGGGATCTCCTACAGTCATGCTCCTGTTGCAGGTTCCTCCTCAAGGCCAAACGGTTTGGGGTCAAAGTAGAGGGACGTCATGTGACAGGCGACTATTAAACATCAGAGGATACCCAAATATAGTTCTGCAACTTAAGAATAAACATAAATAATGTGAAGACAAAAGTAAGCAGGAGATGTTTTTTTCTGTAAATTTAAATGCATATAAGTCTTACTGCGCTTTAAGCCTTAGAAGCCCTGTGAAGGTAAAATTAACAATGGTGTTGACTGAGCAACAAAAGCAGCTCAGAAGAGTAACATCTTGCCCTTCCAAGTGATGGTGGTTGCATTCAGCCACGCAACAGGGCCTTCCAAAAGCACACCTTTCAGGCACAAGGTCACATGGTGAAGCCCATCACACTTCCTTCAGCGGCAGCCCAGATGTCAGTCCTGATCAACATCATCTTGACATTTGCACTGACTCACCAAGCTCAGCCAGTCTTTGGTTCCCAAAGCAACTATGCAAATAGTCTGCCTTATGGACAGATCACACAACTATGAAAAAGAGACAAATTATTACTAATTAATATCAGGTGGAACAACCTTTCAGGATTGTATGCTACTGTAAATTAATTAGGAAGGTATAATTATACAATATTTCATACAATCTTTCCCACTGTTATAAGAAAATTTGTATAAAATTTCAAAAAAGCAATGATTTTTTTGAGGCATAAAAAAAAAAAAAAAATTCAGCAAATCGTAGAACCTCTCACATATCAGCAATCAATAATTTATTACAGGTTGACTGCAGCCAGGCTGTAATTGAACAGCTGTAGCATGGTTGCAGTTACCAGGGGCAAACCCAATTGCAATTATTACTCCTCTCCCTCCCCTCCCATCCATAAACCCTACCCAGCTTCCTGAGTGAAATGTTGTGTGTGTGTGTCTGTGTGTGTGTGTGTGTGTGTGTGTGTGTGTGTGTGCACGCGCACATATTTGGGGTGGGACCAGACTAGAAGATCCACCTTAATGAATAGTGTATGAAAATCTTCTTGGTTGGGGGTGGGTGTCATTTACGAACAGAGACCTGGGGCACCAAGCTGTCAGTCAAAGAAAGGATGCCTTCTTCTCGCTCACCTCCCATGAGGCTCATCCAAAGGCATGGAAGAATGGGTGAACCACCAATATGAATATCCCTACTACAGCAAATGCAATTCATCTAAATCTCAATGAGGCTCCCAAGGGAACCAATCAGGATTAATTTAACAACTCCCCAAGGAATAAAACTACTGTGCTGAAGCATTTTTATTGGCAGCCTCCCCACATGTTCACCATTCATCAGTTAAGCATTCAGTGCAGTGCCATTCTGCCAACAAACATAGCTCTCAGAACACAGCATCCTCAAAAATACACTAAAAAAAAAAAAAAAAGTTAAAACATCAGACCATGACTGACTGACGACTGAAGACACATTGAGTGCAGGCTTGATGTTTCCCTGTGTTATGAACCCATAACACTTAGGCACTGAATACAGCCACACGACCAGACTTACTTCACCCTTCTTCACTGTCATGGACTGACGGCGGGGAGTGATCTCTTCATTGATGCTGGACAGGAAGTTCTGGGAGATGCGCAGAGCATCCTGCAGCAGTGGGTGGTCTGGATGGCTGGAGGGCGTGTGCTTCAGGAGATCCTGGGCCAATGAGACGCATGTTTCCTGTCAGACCTAGCTAGCTCCACCCTCTCACACTTCCTCCAATGTTCACTAACAAAAAACAGCACAGGCTACTCTAAGATCAACAAACAGAACATCATTATAACTGTGAAAGTTCCTGTATAATTCAGCCAAGTATCCAACCTCACATATTTCTGTAATATACCCAGCCATTTTACTTTTACTCCAGTAAAGTGTGTTTTCAGCCTTTGGAACTCCTGCCACCCCACTACGCATACAGTACCTTGCATTTGAGTGTACACTGAACTCCCGCACTTGATTTTCACCAACAGCAAGTCATATAAATCGTCATCCAATCTTACACAAGTTAACAGGCGTGACAGGAAGTACTAAAATCAATCATGCCCATTGGGGCAGATGTTGTACATATTTAGGGAAACAATGGTGTATGGCAGCACTCACGTGTAGTACCAGGGTGCTTCTGGTCACCCTGTCCACGGGCTTGTACAAGAGTGCTGGAAAGGGAAAAAACATTGTTCACAGGGGTAATGGCATGAATTAGCCTTGTACCTGAGTACGGTCAGGCAGTACTGCAAGCACTGGCAGTGTAACAATACATATAGCCACCCTATTAACTGCATAATTATCATAACAACTATATCAGCTTATCACGTATTTGTCACTAGAAACAATGTATATACCTTTAAGTGGTACCGCAGCAAAACAAACATAGCTCCTAGTTTTCAAGCAAAACAAAGTCAAACTGAATACAATTCAAAAAATTTTAAACTTATACAATGTGGTATAATTTCTTAACATGTCTAAACTTACTTCCACTTAAATGAATACAAACACAAATTTTTTGTGTGTTTTTTTTAGCAATCTTTGACAGGGAGCTTGGCAGTACTAACCTTCCAAGGAGATCTTGGATGTCTGATCTCTGCAGTCCTTTGTACCCCTGACCTTCAGGTTCTGCATGCACAAAGGGACAAGGGACACTACGTGAGGCACCAAAACTGGACAGAGGATGGCCTACTTCCACTTTCACACATTATCATGTCCACTGGATGACACACACGTGGACGCGCATGAGGAAGTCAGCGTGTTAACTTTGATGTGAATCTTCAACGTCCTGGGACGTGTCTGCATCAGCATCCCAACGGCAGTGCTCTCACTGAAACTTTGAAATAGATCAGTCCCAAAATCACATTTTAATATACGCTCAGGTGAACACAGTGAGAGAAGCTGATCCAGTTCTCTTGGCCAAGGAACCAAGCAATACGGGGGGGGGGGGGGCGAATATAAATGCAGGGAAATAAGGGGGATAAATATGATCAGTACCAAGACAAGTTGCTAAGGCGGTAACATCGAGTCAAACCCCCCCACTCTGGAGTGTGTACTGTCTTAGGCAGCAT
>JABJVR010031647.1:0-16958 GCA_025773905.1 Chitala chitala
CTGTCATTCTGTACTACGGGGTAGGACAAATCGTTAGAACAGCGGTACTCAGAATCACAGTCGTTTTCATTGCCAAGTATGTTAAACCACATCAGGAATCTGACCCCAGTTCAGTGTCTCTCGGTGTGCTTTTGAAGCATTACAATAAAACAGAATAGAAAAATGTAAATAGAATAAAATAAAAATGATAGAGTAAAATCAAAAGACAAAACAACGATATGATACAATAATACTTAAGAGTCTACTGATTCAGAATAATACGCAGCCTAATGCACCAATAACGTCAGTGCCTGGATATTTCTTTCTTCTTTAAGCACTGGTGGAAGCTATGCGCTTTAAAATTGAAACTATGTTTTTTCTTATGCATTTTAGACTGAACAGATTCTGGCAATATACACAGAGTATAATAAAGACTAATGATACATTTAGGGGGTTCCTAACAGGCAACGTAATTAGCATCTTCACAAACAGAGTGAACAGTCTGTAATGTGGTTTGAGAGATGAGTGAGCACATCGCTCAGGTGCCATCGTCAAAGGCCCAGAGAAACACTACATACCGTAGTACTGAAACCGGTTTCACTCTCTAAAGGTACTTTTCTTTGCAGCAAAATCAAACGCATTTCCCAAAAGGCAAATTCTTGAAATTCTTCCAAAGGATCACTGGAGGATGTAGTATTTACCCGTTGGATTTTGCCCAAAATGCAGATTTTTTTTTTTATGGCCACGTTGTTTTTATAAGATCGTGTGTCAGTAATCCTCTCGGTTTATGACCCGGAATTTTAAAGCAGTCAGTCGGTTCTCTGTATTTGACAAATAAATAATGCTAATTTCCAACATTGCCCTTTGCTCATTGCAAGAGTTTTGTTACATATATCGCACAGAAACATTAAGATTACGGTATGTAAACGTTACCTGTGCATGACAGCAAAATGAAATTCCCCAACCCCTCCCATAAATCTGCTATCTTAAATTTAGTTAAAATAATACAGGCATGAATTTCACCCTGTGCCAGACAGGCAAAACTGCAGGTCCTTTGAAAACAGTGTGACGGTTGTCAGGCACTTCTAAAACCACACTAGTGCGAAATGACTCACATTAGCAAAATACTTTCTGAAAAGTGAGGGCAACCTGGAGAAGGCCTGTTATGGAGGTGATGTGGTGAATCGGGGCTGAGACACCCTGCATGGTAACATTAAACACATGACATGATGGGGACTGGTATGACTCTCCTGGGACAGAACAGTGTGTTGGACAGCCAGGCTGCTCCGTGGAAACTGAGACTAACGCTCAGTAATCGTGGGTCCAGTGCTTCACTAGTAAGAGGCAACACATTAGCTCTGTGATGCTGAACTTCAACAATATCTGACATCTTGTCCTCCAGAACATACTAGTGTGTGGCACTGGCCTAAAGAGACCCAGTCCAGTCCACAAAGTCCCAGTTACAGCGGCGGAACAGTCCGGTAGCCCCATGACGGACCACGTGACCACATTTTCCTGGCTTCACCCGGCTCCACTTAATCCATCAGAACTCAAAGTTGGCACCGTCGCCATGCAGGGTGGGGTTACTACGGTGAAGCACTCTTCTCCCATTTGTTATGTACTTAAAAAAAACCGTTGTGAAGGGCACTGTATTTGAACGGAGCGTTTAGGATAATGACACAGCAGAAAGTCGTTTTAATACGTAGGCCACTGAAAAGCTAAAGAGAACATTCCTGAACCCTCAGAGTGCCAGTGAATATCTCTTTTTATTTCAGTAAAATATTACGTATTATATCTGATTTTCTTTTTCGTCTGTGCGGCTAAGTTGCCAGCGGATTTCAGGTGATAAAAACCAGGTTAGAGAGGAAGTGGAAATGCTCAGGTGAAGATGCTCAGGAGATTCCGCACACTCACCTGGAAGCTTGTGTCTAGACTTGATGGCTCGCTCGCACTTGCGTTTCTCAAGGAACAGCAGGTAGATCTGTTCTTCTTTGGTGAGGACATCATCAGCATCCACCTACAGAGTGAAGATAGGACATTTTGAGGAACACGCACTGTTGAGGCCCCCAGACACAAGCGGAATGACCTTTGTGCACCCGTCTCCGCCAGTTGCACGTACACACTGGCTTCCACTAACCCATGACTGAGCCAGCTGGCACAGAAATTGCAAAGAGCAGTTCTAACACTGCACTGTTATTACCCAAAATAATTGGATTAAGCCAGGTAAACAGGCAGCTTAACGCATTCCTGTCTCCCGCCCGTCGTTAATTCGATTTTACGAAACGATGATGACAGGACCTTCAAAAATGTTTAGCCACATTTCGCCAAGACACTGTTCCTGCATTCAATTTGTACTCCTTTGTAACGAGAAAACACAGGCCATCTCGGCCTCAATAACTGGCCTCTGGGTCCACAGATATTCCTGCTTAAATAACCACCACATTTACTGGAACTAAATACACAACACAGTATATATGTGCAGACGAAATTTTAATGCAGCACTGAAATTGGCCGTGCTGAGTGATTAACAGACGGAACAGAAAATATTTGATGGCTGACACCTTTATGTTGCAGCTGTGTATAACGTGTATGGGGGGGGCACGCAGAAACACGATCTTTTCCACCGTGCCCCACTGTCAGGAGAATCGTCATATTTTCAGCGGCTGCCAGATTTCCAGTCGAGTTATCCGTTTTAATGCTGCGTCTCACCAAGCCAAACAGCACAAACACTGGCCCCCATTGCTTCCAGCGGTTCCGCCAGTAGCTGGCGTAGAAAGGTGGCAGTCACAGCTGAAAGGCATTCTGGGCCTGAAGCCCCTTTTTCCTGGATGTTTAAGAATCCTAACAGTTCAAATGCCCTATGGACATATGGATTTTATTAATTAGGTCCCAAGCTCATTTCTTATTATATTTCTATATTATGAATGGGATGTTAATAGAGTTCAAAGGTCCAGGCATTTCTTTGGCATTATGGAAAGTGTAGATTTATTTGTTTTTAAAATACCCTGCCCCCCTGCGGGACTCTGTGTGGGACTCGGACGTGTCACACTATCCTGGGCGCACAACGCCAAGCGTGTGACTGCACTTCTGAATGAGCTAATTACTCAGGCTTCGCGCGCCTTCATTAACTCCCCCAACCCTTTCAATGTCCGCAGAGCGAGCTCTTTAAGATTAAAATAAACAGAGAAAAACTACAACCTACAAGCGAGAGACATTCATGAACTTTAGATGGTTTTTTTTTTTTTTTAGTTTTCCACACTGTAGGCAAGGAAAAAATAACAAATTTAATTAAAGTTTAATATTAATTTAATTTCTAAATGCAGTTTTTCCCTTTACTAATTTACTAATTCACACATTTATTACAGAGTCGGGAGTCACTAAAAAATTACTCACCCTGTCAAGTTTAAGTTCAGTCTCTCAAATGTATGGAGTAACCTGTATAAAGTCTAGCGATATATTTAGAGGACACACGGACCTGTGTGTGTTCGGTGCGCCGGATTTTCTGATGCAGAATTTCCTCGTTTGGTTTTTATCTAACAAAAGCGTCCTTCTGTACTCTGCAGGTTCGCATTATGGATGCTTTCGCAATATCTCTCCCATGTTACTCCTACCAGATTTTTTTAAGGAAAAACTAACACAAGAACACATGTGGTAAACAGGTTTTAAAAAAAGCAAATATGATGAACAGCGGAGTCAGTGTGCGTATTTTTATTTTCAACGTCTGTGTAAATAATTGCATGATGGTTGCGCTCTGATCATCACCAGCAGCGACTGAAGGGACCGTTAGGATGGGCACCGCTGGTATGAATCTGGCATTCACTCTGTTCAAACAGCACAGCTACCGGCTCAAGGAACACGGACATGCATGCAACGAGTGCTGATGTATGGATACAGAGAACTCAGTAAGGTAGATAGGCTTGGTAATACTGTCTAATCACTGGGGAGCACAACAGTGAACACAGAGAAACCTCTACAATAGGAGCTCAACAGCACCAATTATACAAGCTGTTAAGAGAGACTGGCCAATGTATCATAAACTAAACTGTGTATCAGTAATCTATCTTATTTTATTGTGATATATTCACCTCCCTGCCAGGAGGGGGCGCCCTAGATCCCCTCTCTTACAAAGAGGGATTTAGTCACACCCTCAGTCCGCTCTGTGTCATTAACAAATTTTGAGAAGGTGGGGCTTGCTGAATAGTACTGAAACTTAAAACACACACATCAATAACCATTAGAATGCTTAGTGGTTATCACTCCCACTTACTCTTAAAATGTGAACCCCCCCCCCTCCCAAACAGGCTGAAATTACCAGTGATTTCACTGCTTGTAATTTGCTCCTAATCTTCCTGTATAATATGGTTCCTACGTCATTATTCGGCTCTTTGAATTACTTGTTTTTTGTGAAGCCACAAGTTTGCTAATGCCACATAGTGAGGGAGTCTAACGTGTGTAAATATGTACTGGTTCAAAGTTCGCTGCAATTTTGTTTGTCCAGACAAAGTGCAAAGAGGATCAGCAGGACAACAGAAGCTTTTCTGGATGTTCTAGAGCTTTTGCAAGCCTTAATAAAGAAAATACAAACATGTCAACATATAACAATGACTGCATCACCATCACCTCTGGTTAAATAGCTACCTTCGTGGAACTGAAGAGGGTTCAAGCTATAAATTAATTCACAGGTAAACCACACACACACACACACACACACACACACACACACACACACACACACACACAAAACATCAAAACATACTGACTTTGTAAAAATGTATTTAAACAATAACTAGTTATGGAAAACAGAAACAAAAGCAAATATATTCCAGTTACTTCATCAGTGTGGATACAAAATGCACAACAAACACAACTAAAAAGACATATATCAACAGTCATCTAGGGGTTGATACAAACATCATGCTAATAATTTGCTGGTTTAAGAGACCATAACTCACATCTGATGTAATCTTTACTTTCTCCATAATCCAAGGGTCAGCGAAGGACCCTCAAACATCACAGTTACTTCCTGTAAGAAAGCCTTTTTGTTTTTTCCTTGCTTTTGTTTGTTTGCACTCAGTTTGTTTGAAATTCATCACTTGTTATCAGGAAATGAGGGAAAGAAACAGCACAACACTGTCAATAAAGTTTGTTTTTTCTGGTTTCAAGCCTCAACGTCTCTGGCTGAGATAACACAGGTAGCATCGCTCTCTGTTATTCCAAGCAGAAGCTCTGCAAATACACATCACATTATAACCTTTTGTCTGTTACATGCTGAACAAAAATGACACTGCTTTGTTAAACAGAGGCAATTTTTAGAACTGCATTAAAACCAATTTAAGACCAATTTAGCAAGGTAACACTATGTCCCTAACTGACAACTTAATTAGATAACTGAGCTGCATATTAATTGTTCTCAGTGCAGTCAGAGGACGTACGGACAGGCAGCTTTAAAATGATTGCTTGTCTGTAGTGACACTGTTTGGACAACCTGTGACACACTTCTCTTGTTTGTGTCAGTAGCTGGTTACCAGGTACATCTGAAGGGTGTAAGATTAAAACATCCTGCATGTTGCACTTTGACACAAATTTTGAACTCTGGCTTATGGAAAACAGGGCGTCATATGCTCAACAGCAGGAAATATAAAACGCCTTAAATGTGCCCAAAACTGGCTTTTATTTACTTTAAAAACACATCGGCAAACCGTCTATGTTTTAAAATGCGCACACACACACACACACACACACTGTTATTGTGTTCCATCTACTGTGCATTTATTAAGTGCGATATACACATTCTGTATCTCACAGCAAAGTGTCGGAGTACAAAAAAGCATCCATCTGTTAATTTAACTCCTTAAATTTGAAGGCATCTTTGTGAATGCAAAATCTAATCACACTGTAAACTTATGCACATGTCAGTTATAAGCAAGGCTTTTTCTTCCTGCGAACAGTAAGTCCTGTACTTGGAAAGTTGAGTTTCACAAAATATACCACAGGAAGAAAACCATTATAAATGCCAGCACCTAGTAAATTTCAGAGAACATTACAGTGGTTTTACGGCCTCGCGATGTGACACAGGTGAACTGTGAAACACCTGTTTATTGGGAAGTGGAAAAATAGCATTTTATTACAAACACATGTCTGGATGTGGGCTTGCATTAGAAAATATGACACCATTGGTGAGTGCCCAGTTACATACAGAACGGCAGTTATGACGAATTACCCTAAAGGAAGTCGGCTGCTAAACTTTGCAACTGTGTATGTACACCAACACAGAACGTGAGCATGGTTTTCTAATGCTTAGTTATTTATCTGGGTTATTGAACGTATGAGATACGATCTGGTTTTCTTTCTCACTGTCTTTAACCGTACACAGCTAAGCCGGGTAAATAAAAACACTTATTAAAGCCAATCCATGGTGTAGTCCTACTGATCTTTCATCATTCACACAAAACGATTATTTTGTTCATATGAACACTTTTGAAGAAAATAATATTATTTTTACACCAAATAAGACCGTGCAGGCACTGGACCTCTCACACACACACACACACACACACACACACACACACACACACACACACACACAAACGCGTGCGCACGCAAACATGCAGATTGGAGCCAAGCTGGGCTGGCTGCTGCAATCACACACACACACAGACCTCCTCCAGCTTTCTCGCATGTTCGCATGCAAAGACAACGGACGGCAGCGCACGTTCCTGGGGGGGGGGGCACTCAAGGGGGACCGGCAACCAAGCATAAGAAGGACGGAGAAGGCAATGACCAGTCCGAAGGCACTGGCACAAACAAACCCGGTCACAGCACAGACAGCCAACAGCCTCCCCTCACTCAAGTTCCTGTGTTCCTCCAGACCACGGGACGCGTCTACCTTTCCATCTGCCCAGCAGAAGCAGATGTTGCTGGAGGTGCTCAGTATATCCGAAATGAACGAGGAGATTCCCAGGCGCATGTTGGCCGGACTGGAAGGAGGAGGCGATGGAGAGAAGGAGAGAGAGGGAGCGAGCAGACAGCAAAGCGGAGCAGAGGAGAGGAGAGGCGTGGGCTCCCGTGCTCAGGGAGTGAAGCGCTGGGCGGACCGAGGGAGGTGCACTGCCGGAGCTGCTGCCGCTGCAGGACCAGTGTGATGTGATGTGCCGCTCTCACGGCACACGCTGACAGAGACAACAGGTGCAGCCCAAGAGCCAGAGGACGCCCCCCACCCCCGCCCCCCCACTCCCGCCTCGCTCACATGCGCACACACAGGAAAGACAACACCGCAGGGACAGTGTTGCACACGTGGACAAGACAACGAGCGCAACGCTACTCTCAGCGCGTACTCGCCAAAAAAAAAAAAAAAAAAAACCCAGAGAGTCACAGAAAAAATGGGCGGAGGAATCCATCTCGAGGACGGGGCAGTTTACAGTTACTTTAAAGTGTAGCAAAAGCAGCTGTGAGAGGTAGGAGGGTCACAAAGCAGCCACACACATCCTTGCAGCAGGTGTGTCAGCTGTGAACATGTGTGAGCGGAACACACTTCACAACGCGAAAGGTTTGGGAGGCTTGCAGAGCATGTGCGCGGCTGAGCGGTGGATCACACACGGCTTTCAACACTCCACAGTGGATCCATGTCGTCCGTTCCACAGAGCGGCACTTTCCACATATGAAACAGCAGTGCTCCAGCTCATGGGGTAACATGTAACATGTGATTCAGAAAGCACCAGCGTGAAACCCTGTGTCAGAGCACTCCAGCAGGCTGGCTCCAGATCAGGTGGGAGAACAGCGCTTAACGCCTGCATGTCAGACACTGTACGACACAGCCACACTGCCAAGAGTGTGGCACTGCAGAACTGGTTATTTAATATTTAGTGTGTCATCAATATGTACCGGTATGGGATGGAAGTCACACAAATCATCTCTCAGTCCAAGAGAACAGGCTAACACACGCACACGCACACACACGCACGCACACGCACGCACTCCACATTCTTCTTTTAATAAGTCAACTAGTTTCATAAATTTTTTATGAGATAAATACAGTGCACACTTCTCAAAAGATGCAGCCAAGGTCAAATACCACATCAAAAGCATTCAGGTCATACATCATTGGACGCCTCTGCACAACTGTAGGAATTTCTTACACCTTCATCGTGTTATCCACGCGGTAAAATGACGTTATGGCAAAGGGTGTTGTGGTGTAAATGAATGAACGGTATGCGTTCCTCTCATGGCCGCAGCAGCAGAGAGCCTTTTCGCAGACCTAAACCTGTGACTGGAAAATACCCCAAGGACTTCTCTTCTCATGCCTTAAAGTCAGAATATATTTAACTTGCAATACTAAAGGCCTGAAGACTGCTTTGGGTGAAAATTTCTGCCAAGTGCTTAGAGCAGAATTTGCTTGAACTGCTGTAATTTAATATTTTTAACTGCCAAGTACCGTAATCTTAGATAAGACAGATCAGGTGTGACATTAGTTAGTGTGTTAAGACTGTACCAGCAATTAATGACAAAGTGGATGTTTTTTTGCTATTGTGTGATGGGGGGTAGCACTGTTCAGATGAACCTGTAAACAAGTCCAAAATCAGAGCTCTGAGGTGCTACCAGGTGTTCAGTCAAAACATGCACTTTATCACCTGAGACTTTGTAACAGGTTTCAAAATATTATGCATGTACTACATACTGTCCACATTGCAATTATAATAATATAATAATTATGCAGTATAATTTCATACAGGTATCATACTATAAACTGGATATAATTATATTTCAAATGAATTCCTGTTACATAAGAAATCTTTCCATTATTATATCCAGTTGTTAACTTCAGACATCTTCCCAACACACCGTCTTACTGTTTGCTGACGTCCTGAGGAATCCGACCGTCTGTTCTGTGAAAGACTATGATACTTTGTCTTAGCACTGCAGCTGCAGTGATGGACACACTGAGATTAGTGAAACCCTGTGAAATTCCGCGGCTGGCTCCGAGGACGTGCAACTGCTCGGTGTGTGAAAAACATGACGAGCCGGCGAAACGGTGTGGCCTAAGGTGAGAAATGCCATCACAGCTGTGTCACACACCCGCGTGCCCGACTCTGTCTCCTGACACCCGCCTATGCCCCTGGCTCGGTTCTGTCTCCTGATACCCACTTACCCTCCCAGCTCAGTTCTGTCTCCTAATGCCTGCTTAGACATCGGACGTGGTTCTGTCTCCTGACCCCTGCTTACGCCCTTGGCGTGGGTCTGTCTCCTGACCTTTGCTTACACCTCTGGTCCAGGTCTATCTATTGACCCCCCACTTACACCCTGGGCCTGGTTCTGTCTCATGACACCTGTTTACGCCCTGGACCTGGCTCTACTCATGCTGTCTCCATCTGTTTCACCCAACCTCACCCCCTCTCACCCCACCCAGCTGCACACTTACTCTGTCGACTTCCACAGCTTCCTTGGGGGGGGCAGTAGTTCCCTTTTGTTGAGTGGGGCGATACCCATGGCCGCCTGCATAATAGTGATGAACTTCTTGTACTTCATGTTAAAATATCTCTTTACATACAGCAGATTCTCTGACAAAGCCTACACTCCAAAAACCCCCAGCATACAGCTGCAGCCACGCACAGACTATGAACTAGAATCCTTTTGTCAATCTCAGGAGCGTCACACTTACATAATAGGACCTTCAAACATTACACTAATGAAAAAGGCTTCACAAGGATAATTGTGGCACTAAGCCTGAGCAGATAATGTGGACTCTCCACATTCCCCATAATCCCTGACAGTTTATCCAACCTTCCCTGCAAGAGCACTAAACTCCAGAAAGAACACATTTCAAAACCAACCAAGAAAAAAAAAAAACACCCACTCCAGAAGTGGGTAAGCAGGCATGCTTCCATCTTGGCATTTGCTTGCTGATCTACTAACAATCCTAATTCTGGGTTTGTTCATATAGAAAGTCAGAGACAATAATAATAACTTAAAAATCCACTTAAAACAGTAGTAAGGTCTGAGGCACTGTACCAACACAAGCTCTGGAAATGAAATTATATGGGAGCAGTTTGTAGGAACAGATTATACAGGGTATGGTTTGCAGGATGAAAGGCAAAAGGGTTTTTACACTGTCAAAGACCATGCAAGGTGCAGGGGGAAAAAAATGAAGTAAGCCTAGAAAATTTTACATTGTCACACTAATGGGAAAGTATGACATGGACTTCTGTGCATTGATTCGACAGTTTGTCAGAGTTAAAATGTACCATGTTAAACACATAGCAGGACAAGTCACTGTTTGCAAGATTCTTTCTGTACCGAACACACAACCTTTGTGTTTCACACAAAATGTGTATATATGGCAGCGTGCAAAATATCAATGTGACATCTATCATATTAAGTGCATGTTATTTATACAGTCTTTTTTTTAAATTTAATTTGACACCGGCCTTCGTTACGACTACTGTCGGTTGTGCTTTTATTGGTACAAAGGTTAAAAATCATATAAATCAGAATCCAGTGCCATATGTAGGCACAATAGTAAACCACACCTCAACCTGAAGTCTGTAACCTCCTTCTCCAAGACAAGTTTCATAGCCTTACAGACAAAACATATTTTAAAAAAGGTAACAGAAGTATAAATTCCATGCTTAGGCCATCATTTAAAGTAATAAAAGCTCAAATGCTGACAGATGTTGACAGTGGGTTGCTGCCGTATTTCACTGGCTATGGATTAAAATATGTGCACAGCTGGGTCTGAACAACCATAGGATAGAAATGTTAGGAAATACGGTAAACCAGAATTCCATTTAAAACCAATATTAGTTAATAGTCATCTGAGCAAACATGTTTCTTGCTTTGTCAATTTGATAAAAAGAGTAGCTTGTGTCAGTAAATGTTGCACTGCAACCTCCAGCCTGTGTAACTGCTTAACAAAACCATGTTTCAAGCACCATTTGTGGCCTCTTTCTTTGTATATCTTTACTGAGCATAAAACCCAGTATTTCAATAAGAAAAAAAAAACAACACATAGAGAGTGCTTTCATCACTCCGCTCTTCTGTGATCTGATAGTTAATTAGGGCTTTGAATACAATTTACAAGTTTTTTGCATTTCCCTTTGAACGAGGTTTAAATAGATACCGGCAATTAGTAATCTGACTGTTCAATGACTATTCAAATCAGTGTTAAATGCAAATTCAATACTATGTCTAGCGCCACCAGTTTTATGGGGGTTGTACAGTCTTTTGTGGATACTATATAACATTTTAAAATCCCGTACATTTAATAAAACAGAAGAACACAGAAGGATAATGCGAGTCGCTATGTTCACAAGCAGAAACAGCTGACGTAGCGCCTGTGCACCTTGAAATATGCATCCAAATGTTTTCAGCCACCTATTTCTCAGACAGGGTCACGGTGATCCAGGATCGAGCCATTGGAGGGCACACACGCACGCGCACACAATCGCCCTCTCCATCACATATCCAAATATAAATCTTTCTTAATGTAGTTCAGAGAAAACATACATTCCAAGCAACTGCAGAATTGCTTGAATGATGCTTAAATGTAGCAACCTAGTAATCATGTTCAACCCTCTAATAATCTAATTAAAAATACAAGAACGAGAAGCCATTCTGCTTTAAAAAATCAATAAATCAGTGCATTTCTTACGCTTGCGCGCACGCACACTTGCCTGTAATAAAGGCATCACTGCCAATAGCAAGACAAAACTGCAAGATTGTTAAAATGTCTAACAAAAACGCATGCAAGTTTAAATAAAATTATTTTCAAATATAAAACACAACGCTGCATGTGACCGTTAACTTATTGCTCAGAGATGTTATCTCTGAGCGAACTACGAGGTGCGGCTTTATCAGAAGACCTCGTCTGTCTTGACAAGTCCTCGTGTTGAAGAGGCATCAAACTGCATGAGCGACACGCTCATCCCTCAAGTGTCCATGACACTCCATCTGTTCATAAATGTCACAGGGAGAAGCGCAGCGCTTTTAGTTAAATACCCTGCATATGCTTTCTCTGTCGGTCCTTACAGGCCTTTGAATGGGGGGGGGGCATTGTAGGTTCTTTCTTTTTCAACAACTTTGTAAAGTGATTGTTTAGCAGTAGTTCTGGCAGCTTCTATTGCATGTCCAATGTCAATATATTTCTGTTACATTAATACATTTGTCCCCTGCCCTGGGTGTCCCCTGCCCTGGGTGTCCCCTGCCCTGGGTGTCCCCTGCCCTGCGCCCGGTGTCTCCTGGGTTGGGCTCCAGGCTTCCCGCGACCCTTAACAGGAAAAGCAGTTTGGAAAATGAATGAATGAATTTATTCAATTAACTTTCTGACCTGTCCATGTTCCATTCCACATTGCCAGTTGTGGAAGGCGATTTCACATGCTGCGTGTCACACGATAAGCGCTTTGCGGCCGTTAAAGCTCTTCTTTCTGAACGAGCCCACAGGATTACATTTTTTATTTTTTTGGTGTGAGGAAGGCCGACATCTTAATCCGGAAAATGTGTTTAAGTTATATGTGGCACGGTGGGAAAACGTGTAAAAAAAAAAAAAAAACGCAAACAACTGGAATACATAAAAAAAAACATATATTAGGATAAAATGAAAATAATAAAGCAGCCGTTGTGAGGGGGTGACCGGGCCTCGCAGCTTGCAGCCTCCAGCTCGCGCATAGTTTCATATCTTTTGAAATGACTTGAATAGTTTCACCATCGTGTACTTGATTGCACTAAACATGTCATTCTCTAAGATTAATTACACTTTTTTTAAAATTTAAACATTCTAGTTATATAGTACAATATGTACATGTATTGGCTTTTTTTCAGATTTTCAGAATAATCCATCTCTCCAGAAAAGTTTTAAGTTCTTGGCTAAAAATAACTACCATGTATGGTTGGAAAAATGCCAGTTCAGTTTTTAACCAAACTAATCAGAGCTGAGACACTAGAATATTCCAGCCAAAATGGGTCAGTTTGTGAGTACCTGTCTCTTTATGCCCATTCAGTTAGCTAAATTAATCAAATCAGCCGGTGTTTTGAGGCTCGTTAGATCGGCACGTTTTTTTCTGTGATGTTAGAGACATTCTCAAAACCATCAATATGTTGCTGTGGCAGTTTTAATCAGGTCAGCTCAGGAATTGGCACTTGGGTCCAATTTCTGTTGGCCTCAGATTCTGCCTTTTAATTTAAAAGTTCACTTGACATTATAATTCACACTTCTGTAATGTGTACAGGGCTGTGCATATGGATGTGTATCCTTGTGCATCGTCTTGTGCTCGCTCATACACACACATCCTGCACAGAACGTGGGTACTGGGCACCACGACATTGCACGTTTTTCTTTCAGCAGGAAATGCACTTCATTAATCTTAGCAAAAGGACGATTCTACTGAGATGCTCCGTGCAAAACAAAGCAACTCGATGCATCACCATTAAGTCCAAATCCACCCTTGGCGCCTTTACCCCAGCAGAACAGTACACATTTGCATCCGGCCCTGATCCTGTTCACGTGCTCTGCGTCTGCTACGATACTCAGCAAGAAGATGCTGGTCTGCATAATGCAGGTGGGACCGCAGAGTCGATCGATTAGTAGGAGGGCGGCGCTCCTGCGTGCTGCAAAGCCTCCTTCTCAGTCACCTGGCCATTTCCTCACGTTCTGTCACTGGCTCCTGTCAGCTCTGGGTCAAGACACGACAGGTCGTGGTGATGACCATACCGTGTGCGTGTGAGAAACCATAAAGTACTCAAGGGAGGTTTGCGACAATGTCCAAAACACGTGTGCCAGACGCCCAGACACTCGCCACAGAAGGTGGTGCAATAACACAGAATATTGAGATAACTAGTCTTTGCCTCAGAGATGTCAGCCCTCAGTTTGCGCACCTCCTACTGGCTGTTATGTTTGCTGATAAAGTAATCTGGGTTGGGCTGAGCTGTCTTCTAACAATCCTCCAAACACCTGCCTGCAGCCCCATCCAAGACAATTAACATCTAGGAATCTTCCGGAAATGAGCACAGACTCCCAGATGACTGGAAATGATGAAGGACCTCCTGGAATCACAGACACTCTTGAGGCATAGACAGTCATTGTTTTATAGGTCATAATGACATGTGTATGAAGTAAAAGGTCCCCAGAAAAATCTGTTACTAAAGCACAGCTGTCAGCAGTTAACCGCAGTCCCCGGGCCCAATGACGCCCCCGCATGCTCCATAATTTAACAACCCCTTCCCCAGTGACACGTCCGTCCCATGAAATCTTAAGTAAATCTCCTGAAAATTAGTTGGGGCCTCCTGGGCCGCCGCACCACAAGCTTCAGCTTCAGCTGCGACGCTCCAGAGCACACCAGCACCTCCGTCTGAACCCGTCGCTGGAAAACAAATGAACCTGTCGTCCGTGTTCAATTTGCTGATATTTCTCCTGTCAGGGACACCAGGGGTAAATGAACATGTGCCTGCGTACCATGCTGGAATTACTTTAGCTCCAGGGGGAGGCTGGGGGTGGGGGATTAGGCACACACAGAGTTCAGCTCACAGGATCTCAGCCAGAATCCACAGCCCAAACAGAGAGAGCTTCACGTCACACTGCCTGTCCGACACGACTGAGGACTTCACATCTCAGACAAGCGTAGCCTTGATCTGCAGTCTTACTGTAGCAATCCCTGTGTAACCCACTCACAAATGATTTTACATAGACTTTGATTTTTTTAAAACAATAGCACCATTGCTTAACGCCCAAACAGAGCACTTTGATGAGCTATTTATAAAATCAACACTTAAAAATAAGTATGCTTTAAATAGATGTGTAACACAGTGCTGCTGTGTTGTTGATTTGGTATATTATTAGAGAAAGATTGATTTAGGTTTGAAATATTAATAGATATACTTTGAAATCTTTATAATATGCATTACATAAAACACATTTAAAATGTCAGTATCCCATTTTAAAACCACAGTATTGATCTTAAAATAAGGACTTGAGAAACTACTTGCAAAAATGTGAGGGAGTCATACAGTGAAAGTCGTCAAATTGAAATTCAAAGCACATTACATCTTAAATCAAAACCGAACGTAAAATCTATAAAACTACTGACACTGCCAGGCATGCAGACATCAAGCGAGCCAATCAATCAGTGGAAACGAACGCCAGCTTTAAGGGCAGAAGGGCAGCAAATTCAAATAAGAGAGGAAATGTACGAGTCAAAGAGGAACGTCTTGAGTTTGACAGCAGTAGCTCAAACACCTTAAACCTCCCGAAAACGACAAATCAGGAGCAGGGTGCACACCGCGTAGACTATAGGTGCTGAAGATCCTGCCTGCCCGTGCCACCGTTTGTGTGGCTTGCATGTTTTCGCCATGCTCGTTTCCTCCAGGTACCATGAGTTCCTCCCCAGAGACGCCATTCTGTTGAATTAGTGACTCTGAATTGTCCTTGGTGTCACATCCACACTGCGCCCTCCCGTTAGCGTTAATCTTATTTGCTCCCTGTCATCAAACCCTGACTGCAGTTTTCATATTGGACTGCTGGATTACATTAAAATCTATTATGCAATAATACGTTACAGAATAAAGTATAAGGCTGTTCGTTAAATGTTGCATTTACATAAGAAGTTTTCTTACAATACATTTAATTAATTTTGGATTAAAAAGACAAAAACATCTAGAATTTCAGCCCTTTCACATGCTGAGAAACTCTATCCCAACTAAGAGTTAATTACATACTGAAAACAAGGTTTTATCTCTAAATACAGTTTAGCTTCAGCACTGTCCTATATTCCACATAGGACAAATTTAAGTACTCTTCAATACAAGATTTAACATGTGCTATTAAGCACACTTCTACCATAGCACACATAAAACCACAAAGAATAGAACAACGCTTCCTAAAAGGACAAATAACTGCTTTTTTCCCCAACTTGCAGTTTGCTGCTAGTTATTAGTGACTGCATCAAAATTATATGTAAATTAGAGTAGTATTACATTTAATAATGCTTTCATGCATTATAAGCAACTGTGACATAAAACTGAATTTAAAAATTCCCTTGGATTAAATGTTTAAGTGTATTAACTTCATATACATAAGTGAAGTTATGTGTTAACAAAAACAGCTACGTTTTGTTTCATGTTTTACAGAAAGCTCTCAAACAAGAGTGTTGTAAATGATTTATTCAGGTGATTATTCTGTAGTCAGAGTGAATCAGTAATTGTCCGTAAATTATTTTATATTACAGTATTCAATATTCTGCATCAGAATACTGGTTAAAAATGGCCATTGTGTGCCGTTGTAAAACACAGTGACCTCCCAGTTCAGGTTGCTCGGTGCCTGCTGACCGATATTTCATCTATACTAAGGTTTCAAGGACAGATAGAGTCAAATTGGCCATGGCATACTTCAAGAACACCCACTGTACCATCTGCAGGTTGTACATGCCAAGCTATGCCAAAAGCGCAGTGGTGTTTGCATTTTTAATGCAATTCAAAGTCCTAACATTGTCAGAATGCAGAATTAGCATACTCCCTCTGTCATGCTACAGGATATTTTTTCTCTTTATTTTTGTCTAATTTGCATGCATAATAACAGCCTTTTAAAATTTACCTGCAAGCAGTTACATTTCAAGGCCAATCATGTATCTTAAACATTTAGAAAGGGCAATAAACAGGGGAAAGGAGGAATTTATAAACTTAAATACTTTTAAACTTTAATATATATACTGTTTTTTATTAGTATTAGCTTTTGAAATGATGTTTGCCATATTTAAAAAATGTAGGTTTTGCCCCTGCCAAGCATTAGAAATGCAGCCTCCCCCACACTATTTTCCCATCCCACTCCATAAATACTTCCTCACTCACTTCACTGTACTGCCTTATCCAATTCAGGGTCGCAGGAGGCCTGGAGCCCATCCCAGGAAGAATAGGGCAATGGGCAGGGGACACCCTGGGTGGGGTGCCAATCCACTGCAGGGCATGCACACACACACACACACACACACACACACACACAC